>SEYY01023172.1:7500-10000 GCA_009176605.1 Armadillidium nasatum | reverse complement strand
AAATATATATAAAAAAAAACAGTGAAGGTGCCAAATTGAAGTAAAAAGCATACCTCATTCTTTTTCATATAGACTTTTTATTTCTTTATCAAAATTTTTTAATTTTTTAGGGACTGTAGAGAAAGATTATATCTAAAGTTCGATGAAAGATATTTTCGATATCTATCCAGGTAAAATAGTTATGATTTTTTGAAATTTGAAGAAAAAAAAAATCAAAATTTTTTTTTTTTTTTTTTTTTTTTTTTTTTTTGTTTTTTTTTTTTTTTTTTTAGGAATATATATCTAAAATGTCCCATGATCATACTTTATATCTACCCTTTCAGTTCCTGAAAATTTGGACAAGTTCCGTCAAGAAAAAAAGGTATACTGAAAAAGTGAAGGGGTATATATTTCTAAATCTATAAAATTACAGAAATTGGACAAAAATTCGGTAATAATAATCTTTCTCAATAAAAAGCGATTACATTTTTTTTTTGTTTAATATTGTATAAATTTTATTCCAGAAAATAAAAATCGACAAAATTATCCGAATACTTTAATGTACCTTACTATAAATTATTTCATAATTTAGATATTAAGGGTGGAGAAACTGAAATAATAACATTTCGGTAACACGTCTTGTAAATCTTGATTCTCCTAACTTAGATGTCTGTGGTTTAAAATCTTTCTTCCTAATACTACAATAATCTTGCTCTATTCTCCCAATAGAACATATTTTATTTTCTTTAGTGTGTAACTATTTCTCACGAGACTGTTACATCTTCTCTTCCAAATGTTGAGGTCTTCTATTTAGTGGATTTCAATGTACACAACACTGAGTGGATGCGTTCTTTTCACACTGATTTAGGAGGGTAGCAGGCCGAATCATTCAGCATTCACAACGACTTCAAGCAGCTGCTTAAAGAACCTATACACATTCCTGATTGTCAAAAAAAATTCTTGAACACATTTTACTTGTATTTCATCACTAGTCCTTTTTTAAATAAATACACGTTTTCGCTCTTATTGGTAGATCTGATTACAACCTTATTTCTCGTAATTTTCATGCTTTCTCTCACACTACTACGCCTTGCCCTGAGTCTATATTCTGATACTTTGATCGGGGTTGATGGGGGAGGGAAGGATTTGCATTAATTCTAAGTTAACTCTCCCTAGAGCTAATGATATTTATCTGAAGACGTCTCGTTTTCTGGCGATGTAATTGTTGATGGGATGAGCAGGTTTATTTTTTTTTTCGTCTAAATGTCTTCAAAATAAATCACTTCGAAATCAATGATTCAATCGTATTTGCTCTCGTACCATTCAATATGGAGACATCGCGTATCGGGAATGGAAAAATTCTCCTTCTCTTATAACTTTCGGAAATTTTCATTCATCTCGAAATCGTAGCAGGGATATTCTTCGACGAGCATTCCGAACTTTCACCAAACGAAGGTGTGCTGAATTTTTAAGTTCTCCTACTAATAAATTTTATAGCCCTTTGCCAAATATATCTCTAACAACTATTGTAAATCTTCCTCACTCCCTCTTATTCTCTTTGACTGTTTTGTTGATAGCACTCTTTTAATTCAATTCTGGACGATTCCGGCATTCTTCATCTTCCTTCTTCTCCTTTCAAATGTCCTATCCCTTTCTAGAGATTACATTTAATCAGTTGTTTGGGCTTCTGGAATCAATGAACATTAGGAAGGCAAATGACCCGGTTTGCATTCCTCCCTGAGTTTTAAAGAAGTGTGTTTCTAAGGTAGTTCCTTCCATCATTAAACATTTCTCTAAGCCTATATATTAATACTTTTCCTTAGTGTTGGCAGGAAGCAATTCTCCAGCCCATATCGAAGAAAGGTTGCTTCTAAATATCGCTCTATAGCTCTCACTTGTATTCTGTCAAACCATTCTCAATTCTCATTTCTTGGGTCACATGGAATGCTTTTTTTCTTCTTTCTCATCATCAGTAAAGCTTTCAGTGATCAAAGTCTACTGGTAATATATTTTCCTATATCATATATTAATAGTCTTCTGTCCTTAGGGACCATGGGGAGACTTGTGTGGTGACGCTCTACATATCTAAGGCATTGACAGGGTATGGCATTTGTCACTGCTTTCCAAGCTCCCTTCCTTTGGTTTTCCTCCTTCTCTTTACTCACTCATGTCAAGTTTTCTTTCTAATCGTTCCATTTCTGCTATTGTTGATGGGGCGACTCCTTCCTTTCCTGTTAATAATGGTAATCATCATGGTTCCGTTTTGTTTCCTACAACATTCATAATTTTCATTAATGATCTTCTCAGGACGTTCATCTATTCATATTTCAATGACTCGAAGCTCCATTCTTCTACTCGTTTCAAATCTTCTCCTTTTTTTGCATCGACAGTTATCATCCGCATCCGCATCCGCATATATTAATAATATATATATCCGCATATATATATATCCGCATTATTTCGAATATATTAATATATCCGCATCCATATATATATTTGAAATTAATTTATGCATTGGAAA
>SEYY01023171.1:77500-82464 GCA_009176605.1 Armadillidium nasatum | reverse complement strand
TAGACCTCGAGCGACGAAAGCCATACTGGTGATCTGAGAGAAGGGAGTAAAATTCCAAATGATCAAGGAAATGAGAGTTGAAGAGAGTTTCAAAGACTTTAGATAAAATACAAGTAAGAGCAATAGCGCAATAGTTGGAAGGTTTAGAACTGCTTCCTTTTTTTCGGGATCGGTTGGACATATGCACGCTTCCAGCACAGATGAAAAATATTAGTATAAAGGCTAGAGAGTAGAGTTGAACGAGGATAGTTGCCAGCTCTGAAGCACACTCCCTCAAAACACGAGGAGGAATGCCATCTGGGCCACTTCATAGATTTCAGGATCCCAAACCTAATCATGTGAGATCACTGGTAAAGACATGGGACACCTGAGATAAGAAGTAGTAGAAGGAGGAATGCGTATCGCTGGAATCATCCAGCGTAGAATTAGATGAAAAAGGAGCCCGAAGAGATTAGCCTTTTCAGTAGGAGTGTTAGCTACAACATCAGACGAATAAGAGGAGGAAAGGAGTGCAAAAGTGTAGAGATATTTTGGGAAGAGGACAGAAATTTTTAACAGTAGAGTAGGAGAACCAAGGAGGTCAGAGCACTTCCTTTTGGTGAAAGCACGCTTGGCCTGTAGAAGTATATCACTGCAACGATCCCGAGCTGAATGAAAATTAGAAAGAGTGATAGGAGAAGAGGAGTTTTTTCACGCTCGATACTCATTGTCTCTCTCCTGAATGGCACGAGAGCAGGCGCCATCAAACCATGGATTTTGGGGAGAGAAAGATTTAGTTGAAGAAGGAATGAACCTGCTCATCCCATCTGATATCAAAGCTCCATCTTTCAGTGACACCGAGCATCATCAGTTCAAAGCAGGATTCATCCCATGAGTAGTTGGCGACAAAGCGACGCAATGCCCCCCAATTAGCCCGATCAAATATACATATATATATTGTATATTATGTATAGTATATATATATATATATATATAATATATAATATAATATATATAATATATATATATATATATATATATTATTCCAAAACAGGTTCTTCATCTGAAATAAACCAATGAAATTTTTAGCTTCAGGTTACTTAAGTCGTATTTCTCATTTTCATTTTTATTCTGTAAAAAAAAAAAAAAAAAAAAAAAATATTTGATTTTTTAAGAAGACTCGCGTTCCTTATCAGACATTTTCATTTTCCACCTTGAAATCGCGTAAAAATTCCTCTTATATGGCTACATGTCGCTAAATGGCGTTCCTTTACATTTTTGCATTAAAGATCCTCTTTTTTAAAACCTTCTTTGGTGAGCTTTTTATTTGTATTAAAGAGGAAATAGAATTTTTTCCTTTCTAACTTTATAGTTCATGGCATTATGACTTTAATATTTTAATATGAAATATTAAAGTGCAGTAAAAGGAAATTTGAAAAATATAATTACCAAACAGTTTCCCCTTCAAATTTTTCCTAATTAAATAAAGTTCGTTCGTTTTTTTTTTTGTTTTTTTTTCCTTTTACTTTATTTGGGGGAGGGTGGGTTTTTTTTCTTCAGTTTCATTCCCTGCATGATGTGGTCCATAACAGCTATTGAAGCGTAAAGGAGATTCTTAGCGAAGCGGAAATGGTTGAAGACTTTTCTTTTGCAGCCTTAGACTGTAATAGAATAACATTTGCGGCACAAATGTCAAGTAAATGTCTCGCCTTATTAATGAGGGAATCCAAGAAGTCAAAGTCGTGAGAGTGTTTTTCCATCACTAATTAAATACGAGATTGGATTTTTACACATTAACAAACTTTTTCTTCTCATATTTGTTGGTTTAATAATTTAACCATTTTTTTTCTACATCATATAACTATGTGAAAAATCAACAAAACAATTTCTAATCAAATTAATTGTTGGATATACAAACACTGTTCCCACACTATAATTAGTGTATATTTATGTTTATACTACGCTGTTATATATATAATAATTTCTTCAAACAGAACCATTTCTTCTTTGGAATCTGTTAAATTATTTACATAAAAATTATATTTTGAAAATGATTTATTCAACTTTTAAGATTGCTTATGTTATTATAAACCGGCTCAAAGATGAATTCAAATCTCGGTATGAAAATACTATTCTTTTCAGTCTTACAAATAATCAAATAGAATAACAAAGAATTTAGCACTTTTGTCCATATTCAATTACTGTTTTATTTATTAACTAATCATATTAAAATGGATTTTTATTTATTTTTTATTACAGTTATCTTTTGTCCGAGATTTGCTTTTATTGATTTTAATTTTATTGCAGTATAAAATCATCGCGTTTTATTCCTATATATATATATATATATATATATATATATTATATATATATATATATATATATATATATATATATATATATATATTATATATATATATATATATATATATATATATATATATATATATATATATATATATATATATATATATATATATATATATATATATATATATATATATATATATATATATATATATATATATTATATATATATATATATATGTGGATGAAGAACATTGTTGTTTTACACTGCCAATATTTATATTAATTAATTCTTAAAAACGCTTATACTAGTTAGATAATTATATTAAATTTTTTAAGCTTGAAGAAACTTCCAAACACTATCTCTTTAAAATAGGAAGAATAGTTCTTGATATTACCATCATCAGAAGTACATATTCGGATTTTTTTAACAATTTTCAATTTAATTTTTGTTATTGAAAATATAAATATGATAGAATCCTTCAACTTGAGAACATCTTTATCTGTATCTATCTATCTATCTATCTATCTATCTATCTATCTATCTATCTATCTATCTATCTATCTAAATCTATCTATATCTTATAAATATATCTAATCTTCTATCTATATCTATCTATCTATCTATCTATCTATCTATCTATCTATCTATCTATCTATCTATCTATCTATCTATCTATCTATCTATCTATCTATCTATCTATCTATCTATCTATCTATCTATCTATATCTATCTATCTATATATATATATATATATATATATATATATATATATATATTATATATATATATATTATATATATATATATATATATATATATATATATATATATTTTTTGTTATCGATATTAGAACATATGAAATTTGCTACCCCTTCCACGATTTTCCAAGTTCTAAAATGTTACGCTGTCAAAGCCGAAAGGTCTTTTAATTGCAAAAATAAATATCATAAAAAAGGTTTACAAAACATTTCTTTTTCTTTGTTCTTTCTTCTGAAGTTTTGAAAGTTATTTTTATTGTTGAAACGATTGCTTTAAAATTCAATTGTGAAAATTTTGTGAAAATTAAAAGAATTGCAAAGGTAAGAAAATTATCGTCAAAGTAATTCAGATCAGATTGAATAATTTTAGCCGAATTTTCCGATTAAATAATAACCGATAAACAAAACCTGATTTTGTTTCTCTAGAAAAAGATATTTTCTACATCCGGAATGATCAACTAGAACTTTAAACCAATTATTCTCTATCAGAAGTGGTTTGAAAAGTTTATTTTTGTAACCTTTTTATAATGGTGAAGACTAGGAAATCCTTGAGGGTTTAAATATTATTATTATTATTATTATTATTATTATTATTATTATTATTATTATTATTATTATTATTATTATTATTATTACTATTATTATAATAATTAATAACATTATTGTTAATATTATTATTATTATTATTATTATTATTATTATTATTATTATTGTTATTATTATTATTATTTTTATTCTTATTTTTATTTTCATTATTATTTGCATTATTATTATCGTAATCAATATTATTTTTTTAATTTTTTTATGAATTATGAATATTTTTATTATTATTATTATTATTATTATTATTATTATTATTATTATTATTATTATTATTATTGTTATTATTATTATTATTATTCGGATATTAACTTTAGTGCTCTTAGTTTTTAAACTTTCATATCAGTTCTTTTTTCATTTACTTAATATAAAAACAGATCTATTGATAATTATTCACGTCATATGTTCTCCTTGAGAGTTTTTCTTCTTATTTTCGGGATCTCTTTACGAGTAAAAAGGTTCCCAAGTCTTCTTGCATTAATCAAATACATGTCACAATTCTACTTCCTTTCTTTGGACCTCAAAAAAAAAAAAAAAAAAAGATGAAAAGATAGATAGAATAGATATAGATAGATAGATAGATAGGTAGATAGATAGATAGATATAATAGATAGATAGATAGATTAATATATATATTATATATATATATATATATTATATATATATATATATATATATATATATATATATATATATATATATATATATATATATATATATATATAATATATATATATATATAGGGACCGACCGGGGCTGGAATTTTGCAGGGGTCGGGTCGTTCTGGCCGGGGTTGCCTAAAATTTGTAAAGAGGTCTAAAGCACTGAAATTTTAAGTTAAGAAAATTAGATATAAATTTAATTGATTTATTTAATTGTATGGAAGGAGTAGAATAGCCAACATTCACTTAAATTAATGATTGTATGCATTTTTTTCCGAAAAATTTCAGAAAATTACAGATTTTAAGTTTAAAAAAAGTACAAAATTTAGAAAAACATTTTTTGATTTCTTTATTAAAAGTATTACATATAATATTTATATATATATATATATATATATATATATATATATATATATATATATATATATATATATATATATATATATATATATATATATATAAGGTAAAGTTAGGAAAAATGTAAGATATAAAATTATCAATATAACCTGTATTTATACAGATTGTTATTTTATTGCTATGTATCAAACTTATATCATTTAGCTCGATTATTTCAAAATTATTTTTTTGTTTATACTTTCAGTCAATATGGCTAAAAGATCAGCTTCTGCAGTATTGGAGTACTTTACAATGTTTC
>SEYY01023171.1:70000-72500 GCA_009176605.1 Armadillidium nasatum | reverse complement strand
TTATCTGATTATCGCGATTAAAACAAAATTTTCATTCCTATATGTATGAAAATTCACACCTGCTTCAGGACATTTTCAAACATGACGTAAAAATTTTAAAGCAGAAGCATAGGGCAGGCAGTATATATATATATATATATATATATATATATATATATATATATATATATATATATATATATATATATATATATATATATATATATATATATATATATATATATATATATATATATATATATATATATATATATATATCTCTAACAATCTTAATGTCTCTAACTACAACTTTTTCACAATTTCCGACGAAATGGTGGAGGCTGTGCCTATATTAACATTAACACTCCTGTGCCTATTTTAAATCTTGAATCTCCTAATTACGATGTTTTATGGCTTAAAATCTGTCTTCCTGCTATCTTGTGCTTCAGCTACTTCTCTCCTAATGGAACAGATTTTCCAGTTCTTTTTCAATATCTTCTCAACGAGACTGTTACTTCTCATCCATATGCTGAAGTCCTCTATTTAGAAGATTTCAACGTACACCACACTGAGTGATTGGACTCCTCTCATACTGATACAAGTGGGAAGGAGGCCAAATTATTCAGCATACTTTACTATCTGGAGTAAATGATTAGGGAACCCACACACATTCCAGATCGTCCTAATCAATTCTGCCCTTAGAGACAGTGGGGAGACTTGTGTGGTGGGGCTTGACATATCTAAGAAATTTGACCGGCATGACATGCGTCACTGCTTTGTATTATTCCTCCTAATCTTTGCTTTCTTATGTCTAGCTTCTTTCTAATCGTTCCATTTTGGCTGTTGTTGATATATCAATAGTGGTGTTCCTCAGGACTCTGTCCTGTCTCTTACACTCTTCTTATTTTCATTAATGATTTTCTCAACTGCGCATCTAACCCTATCTATCAATATGCCGATGACTCGACCCTCCATTCTTCTACTTATTTCAAATTTGCTCCCTCATTTGCATCTTTCTGATTCCATTTTTGCTGATCTGGATAGAATTTCCCAGTGGGATAGTCTCAACCTTGTGAAATTCAACTCTTTAAAAACTCAACTTCTTCACATCTCCCTCTCAAAGACCCCTCCTAACCTTCCTGTTGACAACATAAACTTCCTTGGCCTTCAAATAAACAAAAACATGTCTTGGAAACCTCACATCACAATGGTTGCTAGGAGGGCCTCAAAGAATCTGGGAGTTTTGTTTAGACTTCGAGAATTTTTTACTTTTTCTCAGCTACAAAGATTTTAATCTACCTTTGTATGGAGTACTGCTCTCATATCTGGGATAGTTTAGGTTTTACCCGTCTTTTGGATAGAGTTGAGTCTTATAAATTGTCCCGCTTTTCTAATTCACTTGACCCTTTATCTTTGCGACGTGAAGTTGGTACCTTGTCTCTTTTCTATAGGTACTAAAGCGTCAAATACTCGAGGGAACTATTCACTCGCATACCTCAGCCTTTACGGTGGCCTCGTAGCCCAAGGGGTGAATTGTCTGCACATAAATTTTGTGTAGACATAGGCTACTCAAGGTTGTCCGTTGTAGTGCCTCCTTCTTTCCAGTTACCTCTGTTTTGTGGAATTCTCTCCCATCTTCTGTGTTTCTTGTAGAATTTAATCTCAATTTCTTTAAAGCTCGCGTATGTTCTCACCTACGAAATTTGCGTTAGGTGGGATTTGAAGCTTTTTTTTTTTTTTCATTGCTTTAACATTGATCTGTTCGTGAGCGGTGGTGGTATATATATATATATATATATATATATATATATATATATATATATATATATATATATATATATATATATATATATATATATATATATAATCCTACAGCATTAATAAATAGGAACGTAAGCATACGCATCCGCATACGGGGATGTATAAAAATAGACATCAGCATTCACATACGCCTCCGCGGATATTAAAAATTTGACATCCGATACATCACTATATATATATATATATATATATATATATATATATATATATATATATATATATATATATATATATATATATATATATATATATATATATATATATATATATATATATATATATATATATATATATATATATATATATATATATATTATATATATATATATATATATATATATATATATATATATATATATATATATATATATATATATATATATATATAATATATATATATATATATATATATATATTAAAAGGAAGATGGAGAATTAAAATAGAAAAAAAACCTTGAATAAAGTACATGAGCTCCACTTATGAAGTTAATTCAAAAATTTTTATTCTTAAAAAAAAAAAAAAGAATTTTAATTATGCAAAAATTTGTATTTAAAAATTTGATTTCATTTAACTGAATTTCTTTTCCTGAAATATTTTCCTAATTCCTTCCTTTTTACTTACATAATATTTTACGCACACGATTTAGGCACGTGAGGAGACGCTTACTTTTTGACCAGGATTTTATCACACATTGTGCACA
>SEYY01023171.1:55000-65000 GCA_009176605.1 Armadillidium nasatum | reverse complement strand
TATATATATATATATATATATATATATATATATATATATATGCCACCCCTCACCCCACCATCACTTGGGGTTGACGGCCTACGATGATGATTTTGCTGTCAAATAAAATGCATCCGGCTTGCCATGGTGCAAGGTCTTCTTTTTTCAATAATTTCTACAACATTCCCGGTCTTTTGCCTAATTTCCCCTTTGCTCAGCACCATCTCTCTTATTCTAGATCTCATTTCTTGTTTTTAACTGAAACTTAGGCACTTGGGTGGGATGAGAGAAAATCCTACTCTGCTACCTCCTATTGTCCCGGTCTTCAATTTTCAGCCAAATGCTGATGTTGCGCATATGTACGCAACCTATGTTGTTTGTTCTCTTTTTTTGTAATTTGGAGTTTTCTGAATTCTCCACTTTATGCAGTTATATTACTAAATTCATATGTTCTGTTTATTTATCACCTAATTCTACTGAACTATAAAAATTCTTTGACTATTGAAACTCCAAAATAGAGCACATTCTTTCTTCTCCTTTCTCCGAAATCATCATTTTAGGTGATTTCAACGTTCACCCCCGCCAATGGCTATCATCTAGTTCTAATGAACCAGCTGATGAACTCGTCTATAACTTTTGTATTCAGAACAATCTTGAGTAGTTGGTGCAACTCCATACCCGTATCACTAACCGTCTTGGCGATGAACCCAGCATACCTAAACTTTTCTTAAAGTATTTTCCTTTTCCTTATATTGTTAAACTCTTTCCTTTCTCATTTCATCAGATCAACTTCTTATCTCAGTTTCTTGTTCTGTGTTTTCAAGTCTTGTGCAAGAACGGCCCACGCCTTCCGGAATAAAGTAGTTTCTGGCACTTTGGTGCAATTAACTGGTCTGACTTGCGGTTGTACTTCTCTGATTTCCCGTAGAATGATTACTGTTTCCGTGGGATGGGGTCCCTCGAAGTAAGCAGAGCATATAACAGAATGAATTACCTCTGTATTCATTCCATATTCTTTCCTTTCAACTAAGCCTAACAAATATTGGTTTAACTCTGCTTGTTCTTGTGTAATTCTCCGTGCGGATACTGCCTTCAAGGATTACCGTCTTCTTCAAACTTTAAGAAACTCATTCAACTTATTTTTCCTCCAGGAATCGTGCAAAATACATTCTCCGTAACACCAAAAACTCATTTCTCCATCGTAAATGCAATAATCTTTCTGGTTTCTCTTTCTCGCACCCTTTCTTGCATTTTGCAAAAAAATGACAACTCTAACTTTGCTTCTTCCTCTTTCCCTCCTCTAGTATCTTCTGATGGCATAACTTTTGTTATACCTTCTATTAAAGGTGAATTCTTCACTGAAACTTTTGCCTTTAATTACACCCTGAACAAGTCCGTAATTATTCCTCCTTCAACCCACTCCAACCCTTTTATGCCTAATACTGTAATTTGTTCTAAAGATGTTATTTCTGCTCTCTCTGAGCTTAACACTAAGAATGCATATGGTCCTGGTTTTATTCCTCCTGAGGTTCTCAAAACCTGAGTTTTCGAGCTTGTACCTGTTCTATTCAATCTTCCTTTCATGCTGGAAACGTGCGCTCATTCAGCCTGAGCCGAAGAAGAGGGACCCCTCTCAACCCTCTAACTATCGTCCTCTTTCTTTAACCTTCGTTCTTTTTAAAGTTTTTGAATCTATCCTTATCAGTAAGATTTGAAACATCTCAAATCTTCTAATATTATCTCTGATCACCAGTATGACTTTCATAAATAGCGCTCTGCTGGTGATCTTCTTTTCCTTCTCTCTGACTCTTGATCCTCCTCTATTCGTTGTTTCGGTGAATCTTTCGCAGTTAGAAGCTTTAGATAGTGCCTGGCAAAAGCTTTGATTTCCAAACTTCACTTTTTCGGAATTTATCCTTCTCTCTGTGACCTTCTCTCTGATTTCCGTTTTGGTCGTTCCTTTAACAACTGTGGTAGATGGCCATCGTTATTCACTTAAATCTATAAATAGTGTTGTTCCTCGGGATGATGTCCTGTCACCAACTCTTTTTCTACTTTTCATTAATGACCTTCTCTCTGTTTCTAAATCTTCTATTCACTCCTATGCTGATGACTCCACCTTTCAATATTCCTTTCATTTTGAAAGACGCCCCTCCCAAAAGCAGTTAATTGGCACTAGGAGCCTTGGAGCAACTTACCTCTGATCTTTCTCGTATTTCAAATTGTGGTAGAGAAAACGTAGTCGTTTTTAATGCTTCAAAAACTGAAATCTTCAATCCCTGTATTCGACACAGCCTTCCACACAACTATGAAATCTTTCAAACACACAACTCAGACCTTCATCTGTCCTTAATATTCTCGGGGTTTCATTTCCTTTTGATATTCCTTGGAAAAATCACACCACTTTTTCTTTTAAACAAGCTTCTAAGAGGTTGGGTGCTCTCTGGCGCCTTTGTAATTTATTCTCTCCACCCCACTTGCTTGCTCTTTATAGGGGAGTGTTTCGTTCCTGTATGGAGTACGCCTCACACATTTGGGGTGGTTCCACGTATACAGCTCTCCTTGAAAGGTGGAGTCTAGGGCTTTTCGTCTTATCGACTCTTCCGATCTCACTAATTTTTACCATTCTCTTTCTGCTCATCGAATTGTTACGTTACTCTCTCTATACTATCGTTATTACAATGTACACTGCTCTTCTGAACTCTCACGTTGCATACTTCCTCCATTGAGAAAGACTCTAGCGGCTTACTAGACGGTTTTACCATTTCTCTGCCCAGCTCTCTGACCCCAGACTCAACTACTATTCTCAATCTTAAGTGCACTATGCTGGTAAAATCTGGAACACATTCCCTTTTTCCATTTCACAAACTTCCCTTGATTTACATACCTTCAAACGCCGTGTATTGGAACATGTCAACTATTGACCTGCTAAAGTTCCGACATCCCTCCAACTCTGGTGAAATTTGGTAGGCTCCTAGCCTTTGTCCACCAGAGGTATATATATATATATATATATATATATATATATATATATATATATATATATATATATATATATATATATATATATATATATATATATATATATATATATATATATATATATATATATATATATATATATATATATATATATATATATATAAGGGAAATGATGAATAGGCGCCTCCGAGACAACGCAATTAACTTACATTGAGGATATGGGATGTTAGAGAATATCCCGTTGCATCTAAGTGCTCAATGTTTCGTTTCTTTTCGCCCACATCTTCCTCAACAGGAGTGTCTATTGTCCTTTCTAGTAGGCTGTTTTAATATCACACACCACACATATTTACTCAAAACACTATCTTTAACAACTTTACAAAAATGTTGCATATTATCCCTCTTCCATCTATTCTCCATCATGATGACCTTCGGTGGTAGAGTTATTGCAACTATTGAACTGCTAACTTGTTATAATAATTGATCTTCTTTAATTTCAACGCCAATCGCGACCTTTATTCTAATTTCCACTTCGTTGAACATTAACGTTTCTTATCTAAACCTCACCCCTTGTTCTTGACCAACACTCGGGTGTTTCAGCTTTCTTGTAGCAAACCCTAATTTGTTCCATCGCACTGCTTATATTCTTAATTTTCTGCCAAAGTTGGTAATTTGACTTATGTGGGCAATGTGTGTATTTACTTTGAATGTGTTTTTAAAGTGTTTATCATTATAAAATATTCGCATTTACATAATGACAATACCTCGCAGTTGTATCATACTTCCAAACTCTTTCTGATTTGCTATGGTGAGATACTGTCAATGTTTCTAAAAAGAAATATAATTACATTAATAAGAATGTGGTATGAACTGTATTTTAGATGTAAAATGCAATTCAAGGTCTCCTCATATCAGCTTCATTTCGTGTGTTAAGCTGTTGATTGGTTGTTGAAAGGATCTCGGCAGATGTCACTAATAATTGCAAACGCTCTGTGAGAACCACAGCGTCCTTCCTCGGATTTTTATTTATGCATAACATAAATATCGGAAATAACAGCTAATACTATACGCAATGTAAAATACTCAGATATTCCTTCTGCTATAAGTCTAATATCCCACAGTACAGAGCTTTCAATTTTAATACTACCAGAAACATAAAGCTTAGAAAAAGGTGAAGATATTACTAACGTTAAACCTTGTGCTGACGTATCGGATGATGAAGAAAAAAATAACGCATTTTTAGGAAAATACATATCCGTAGACTTATTCCGTCATCAAAAATCAAGCATAATTGCTACCATTAGCATTGAAGGAACTGATTTTTAGCAACAGTATACTAAAGTAAATGATGTCCATGACAGGTAGTCTGAATCTAAATATTTTTCCCCCTGTATGAGAACTAGTTTTCTGCAATGCTATGGACTCTTTACTGGAAGCTTTGGAACATACGCATGATCATGAACAGTTTTGTTTTCCATAGCCTCTTCAAATCTTAGTTTGCAAAACCATTCTACTTCATTTTCTAAATAAATATCTATCAACCAGGCAACTTATGCTGCTCACATGAATTAGTCACGTGAAAATATGATTACTAACATGGGGAACTCCTTCACTAGTAAATATCAACCATGGAAACATCACCAATAATAAAGGAATCTAAAAAACTGTATGACTATTCCTGGAATCTAACAAGGGATCTACTTCAAGCCAACTACAGTGTACGTGTAAAGTATCATTATATTACCGTTATTTATGTTTTTCGTTCCTTCAAAATATCTTAATTATTTTAATTAGGAACTAAAAACTGACATCTACAAACGTACTGACATCAACACAAAAAAATACTATAAGAAACAATTATCCGCTTTCATTTATAAGAAAAATAGTTTAAATTTGTTGACCAATGTTATTATTACACATCCACACTTGTGATGGAGCGAAGCTTCGCAACCGCAACCTCATTATTTAAAAAATAATAACCGCAACCGAGGCTATGGAAATTTCTAAAACAGCAACCGTTCTTATGGAAATGTGGTTTTTGCTTCTGAAATAATAGAAACAAATTTAACTTTTGATTATCGTACAGTATATATATTTTATATATATATATATATATATATATATATATATATATATATATATATATATATATATATATATATATATATATATATATATATATATACAGAGAGAGAGAGAGAGAGAGAGTCAACTATAAGTGATTCATATTGAGTAGCATGAGTCGCGTGTGAGTTAGCTTCTCATAGTTATCAATACGAAATTTAGAGGGGACCCCTCAAGGATTCAAAAATTTCGAACTTCTCTCAAAAGGCTGCCATATATATATATATATATATATATATATATATATATATATATATATATAATATATATATATATATATATATATATATATATATATATATATATATATATATATATATATATATTAGTGATGGAGAGAAGTTTCGCAACCGTGGTTATAGTCTTTTTAACAAACGCAAAATAAACGCAACAGCGGTTGTTAAAAATAAATGCAACATCAAAAAACCGCAACGTGGTTGCAAAAGAATAATACAAACGCAACAGCGGTTACGCAATTTTCCAGCTTCGCTCCATCACTAATCCACACCAACCTTATTTATAACAAGTCGATATGACATAAGTCACTAAATTATATATATATATATATATATATATATATATATATATATATATATATATATATATATATATATATATATATATATATATATATATATATATATATATATATATATGTGTGTGTGTGTGTGTGTGTATGTGTATATGTATATGTTGTGTCTGTATGTATATGTGTGTGAGGGTGTGTATTAGTGAAATGTGAGATATATTCGTTCTCATCTATGCGATATGATTAAAATATAAGATGTTAATTAAAGGAACAACTTTTGATTTCTTTTTTTTTTTTTTTTTTTTTAATTAAAGAAATAAATATGAAGCATTTGGAAATACCTGCAGCAGTAATGCTAATGAACTCCCTCAGTCGACAGTGGTCGTCGCAGTAGAAGAAAAGAAGTGGTTTTGACTGTTGAAATATTCGAAGGAAGCGAAGAAAAGAAACGGTTTCCATAAGTTAATTAAATTAGGATTTTATTTTACTTTCCCAAATTTTTAGAAGCATGAAAAAAAAAGAAGATTTTTCGGCATTCAAAAATCTTCAAAGGAGGGATTTTAATTAGTAAAATGATCTTCATTAAGTTTACTTTAGATTTAAAAAAAAAAAATTTGGACTTGATTGAATTTTCGATTAGGTTTTAAAGGTACGACTGAAAATAAATAACACTATCATATATTATAATTATATATATATATATATATATAATATATATATATATATATATATATATATATATATATATATATATATATATATATATATATATATATATATATATATATATATATATATATATATATATATATATATATATATATATATATATGGTCAGACTGCAGTTTGAACCACACAAATATTTCAAAAACTACTGAACGTACGTAAAAAAGGAATACATTTTTGGATTCCTTATTGAATTTTAGGTAGGAAAATTGGAAAATATTTTAAAATAAATTAAAAAAAAATCTTTGTGTACGATAAGTGGTGAACTAAGAACCTAATTCGACTTTATGAAAACTGATCTACCGGAGATGGCCGCTGTATACAAGCCTAACTGATGTATTACACCATATATATACAGTATATATATATATTTAACATCTTTTGCAATTTCGTTAGTCCTTAGAAAAATCTTAGTTATTCAAATTTCGGAAAATTTATTTAAAAAATAGTGGCATTGCCAAACGTACGATTCTTCCGAGCGCTTTGAAACAGTAAACTTTAATTATATAAACTTTATTATTATAAGAATTTATTTTTTATTTCCCAACTTTTCTTACCTAAAATTCGACAAGGATTCTAAAAATATAATCCTTTTTCACCCTTTTTCACTTACGTTCTGTAGTTTTTTAAATATTTGTGTGGTTCAAACTGCAGTCTGGCCTATATATATATATATATATATATATATATATATATATATATATATATATTATATATATATATATATATATATATATATATATATATATATATATATATATATATAATATATAATATATGGTCAGACTTTGCATTAGCTGTCATGCATAACTCAGAAACTATTAACCGTACATTAAAAATGATTATTTTTTTGAAATCCTTGGGTCATTTCCAGTAAGAAAAGTATAAAAAATTGTTAAAAAAATTTTAAAAAAAAGAAAAATATGTTTAAAAATGTACGACAACGTGCAAATTAAAATCTTTCGATTGTAAGAAATTTGTGTCAGTTCGCTTTTAGACACGATGTGGCGAGGTTGTCGTTAAATGAACCACTTAAATATTTCAAAAACAGAACATATGTCTACGGGGGGCTCTGCCCCACGTACCCCCCGACCCGTGAGTGATGATGATACTGTAGACTACTTTTCCTGAAGACGATTTTGGATATTTTGCAATTTCTAAAAAAAATTAAAAAAATGACATTGCCAGGTGCACGATTCTCGCGAGGCTTATAAAGAGGTAAAATTTATTTATGTAATAAAGTTTATTATAAGAATTTATTTTTTAGTTCCCAATTTTTCTTACCTAAAATTCAATAAGGATTTCAAAAATATAATCATTTTTAATGTAACGATTAATACTTTTTGAAGTTATTGCATGGCCGTTCAAATTAAAGTCTGGCATATATATATATATATATATATATATATAATATATATATATATATATATATATATATATATATATATATATATATATATATATATATATATATATATATATTATATATATATATATATATATATATATAGTGCCCTTGCCACTGATGGAATAATCTCCGGCATCCGCGATTAGGCCTGGCCCAGCCAGCGGTACCAATTGCCGTGGGCCCGTGAAACCCTAGGATCTTCCTCGAAAGATCCAACTGACAGGACGATAGTCCTTCCTGGAGGATGAAGATATATTAAAATTATTATATATATATATATATATATATATATATATATATATATATATATATATATATATATATATATATATATATATATATATATATATATATAATATATATATATATATATTAGGTACTGATTTTTTTATTTTATTTAAATACATTAAGTTATCAGTAAAACACGCTTCGATCGAAAGGAGGCATATTCAAAACACTGTTAAGTTAATTACAGTCCTTTCGCTAACACTATTTTACTACTGTTGCTTTCTAATGAAATCATGAATAGGTTAATCATGTAATCGTACGCCCGCCAACGATGCTTACTCAATTTTGTTCTGATTTATGTTCCATTTTTTATGAAAGTTTTAGAAAGTTAGTAATACATATAATAGACCCCACCCCTAACTCATCTCTGAAGGCTTAAGAACGTGAATAAGAGATTTTCTCTTTCGGAGAACTTCTGAATTAGGCGCAACCAGCTGTAGAGTGTCAATAGATTGGAGTGAAGGCCGAAGGGGAAGAAGAATTCAAGTGTGAAAATGAAATGCAGAAGAAGCGAATGAAATGTCGTACGATGGTGCGACAGGAGGTGGGAGTAACTGTTAAAGTTTTATCCATTATTGGAACTTTTGACATATATGCAAGTTTTAATTGATCAAGGGAGACCACATGAGACCTTTTACTAGGTAATTGCATTTTAAGACACCGAATGAATCAATCGAGAACTGAGAATGAACCTGTATACTGCGCATCTGTTGTTTTTTTAATTAGATAGACACCAACACACACTTTGTAGCACGTTTAACATTCTTCAAGAATAAAGGAAACTTCGTATTATGTATGAGTGTAAACGCAGAAGAAGGCGAAAATCAAGCTTCTTCATTTGAAAAATGAACTTTTTCATAAATTTTTGAAATCCTTTTTAGAAAATGGTGAACTAACAAAAGAGACAAAAAGAAGTTTTTTCCAGCAGAAGTCGAGGAGAATAACAGGAATCATTAAGAACACATCGAAGACTAATAATGATCAATGGAATTGATCATAAACAGTTATTCTTTCTGGCAGTAATAGCTGATATTAAAGTGAGGATTCTTCGAGTAATAAGAACCTATAAGACGAGACAACTTTATATTGGACTCACTTTTAAATTCGGATCCTTGATCAGTTATAATGTAAATTATAAGAAGGAGCATAAAACGGTTTTTTTTTCAGTTGGATTTTGGAAATGAAAAACTTACATCTATTTCGTGTTCCTATCAAGACATATAAGGAGGTATCGAAACGTTGAAGAAAAGCTATTAGAAGGAGATACTGCGGTAGAGGACCCAAGATGCCTATATGCACCTTTTCGAAACGTTGAGAAGGAATGTCAATGGACGTTGTAAGTTTCTTAGTAAGCTTTTGAAGGTTTGATATTTTTTGACCCATCGTGCGAATGTTCCTATGTAAAAAAAAAGCGCAGACGAGAGGTTTATGATTTGCACATAAAAGGACACATCTCTTGTGGAAGAATGTTTTACAATGTAAAACAGCTAAATAGGTTGCAAACAATTCTTGATCAGAAGCGGAATACTTCCATGAGGTTCAGTAGAATTTTCATTTTATAAAAATCAATTGTAAATTAAACGGGGATTTGAGTATAGCACCAAGGAAACGCTGTCTACCATCTAATTAATGCATTACAGCCATAATGGCGACTTGAGAAGCATCAGTTACAAATTGAAGATGCGTTATATTTGGGGAGGCAAATAAAAGGATGGTTAGTTACTTAAGCATGCATTTATAATATCCAGATAAGCTTGTGAAATTTGATGGGTCCAGGAAAAATTAGAATAATTTAAAAGGCGGGTTTTAAAAGCTCAGACAGAAGAAAAAATAAGGCAAGTTAAACTGGGTATTAAGTGATGATAGAAACCAAACTATAATCTGAAGTAGGAAGGCGTAAAGTGCGATCAGAAGGGTTCTACATGAAAAATTTCAGTCAGCTTGAAAACAGGAACTGTAAGATC
>SEYY01023171.1:45000-50000 GCA_009176605.1 Armadillidium nasatum | reverse complement strand
TGTATATTTAAAAAGAGAAGAAATAGAAATGAAAGGCCTGAGTAACTATGCTAATGATGTAAATATCATATAAAAACGTATGAAAATAAATTTAAAAAAAAAAATTTTTAAAATAAAATAATTACTTCTTTCTTTCTTTTTTCTGCAAAACACAGTATTGAAAAAATTTTTTTTGAATCTCTCTCTCTCTCTCTCTCTCTCTCTCTCTCTCTCTCTCTATATATTATATATATATATATATATATATATATATATATATATATATATATATATATATATATATATATATATATATATATATATATATATATATATATATATATATATATATATATATATATATATATATACCACAAAATGCCATTTTTATTTATATTACGCAACAACACTCAATTGACTGGGACAATGCTTCCTTTGTTTTCTTCTCCAAGGCGAAAAATGCTAACCGTATGATTGAGTCTTTTTTTATTAAATTTATACAAAACTTTAATTCTTCCCCCGGATTTTTTGACATGGATGATATCACTTTACAATTTCCTAAAGTCCATTTTGGTTGAACGTCGGACTGTTCGTGAACTTATAAATTGAGCCCGGTCCTATTTTTCTGCGTCTGAATGTGTGAAGTCCCCGCCCCTTTTCTTTAGTCTTCAGCTGGCCGTGAGTGCTCATTTCTCTTCATTCGCGATTGAACAAGGAAGCTTTTAGCTTCGAAACGTTTCGCATCGTTTTAACCCTTTTACAATTTTAACATATTTTGTTAAAATGTTTATATTTCTATTATTTTTATCGTTTTATTTAATGATTTTAAAGAGTTTAATATATATATATATATATATATATATATATATATATATATATAATATATATATATATATATATATATATATATATATATGTATATATATATTAGTGATGTTCAGGATTTAAGATGTTAGATTTCCGTATATAAATAAGAATCAGAATGATAATATCTCTCTGTAAAGTTATATGTGGATGTAGATGTAGATATGGATGTTTGATTCATTTACACTGATAATGGGAAAGATATGCATCACTATATATATATATATATATATATATATATATATATATATATATATATATATATATATATATATATATATATATATATATATATATATATATATATATATATATATATATATATATATATATATATATATATATATATATATATATTATATATATATATATATATTATATATATATAGCAGGAAAAAGGAAAACAAAAACTGAATGCAGCATTTATAATTAAGAATTTTATAAAGTTAACTAAAATATGACATTTCGGATTTTTTTTTTTTTTTTTTTTAATTATTACTAAAAACTATCATCACGAGAAAGCAAGGCTGAAATAAAAGTGGAAAAAAAGTAAATGGACTGATCAGAATAACAATAAAATGAAAATATATACTTAAAATACACAGTAAAATGTTTAAAATTATAAAAGATAAAAACAAAACACAGAAATGGAACTGAATTAATAGAGAAAAAGCATCAAAAGTTTATGAAGAACTGGAATGAATCGAAATAAAATTTTAATAAGCGATTGGTTGGTAAATGTATAATGTATAAAAGCAGATTAATGAGAAAATATATGATAAATATATAATATATATATATATATATATATATATATATATATATATATATATATATATATATATATATATATATATATATATATATATATATATATATATATATATATATATATATATATATATATATAAATAGAATATAAATATATTTTATATTAAAACAAAATAACTGAACATCTATGAACACAAAGACAAACCTCTTACCTTGATACAAACAAACATCAAGCGTACATTCATACATACATACATAAATGTATACATAGATAAATAGAAACATACATAATTCAGTACATACAGTTATGCATATATGCATTTGTGTGTTTGTATATGTGATTTTTCCCAGCTCCTATTGAATTTAATAGGCCATCAGCCTTTAAACACTGGAGGTGACATTATGTATATATATATATATATATATATATATATATATATATATATATATATATATATATATATATATATATATATATATATATATATTATATATATATATATAATATATATATATATATATATATATATATATAATATATATATATATATATATATATATATATATATGTATATGTGTATATATATATATATGTGTTGTGTATGTGTACAGTCGTCAACAGAAGTTCGTTCCTATTAAGCTGGAAATAAATATTTATATAAAATGGAGATCATTTCAGGTTCAGCCAATCACAGTTCAATTAAGCCCCGCTGAATGTTTTTATTTTCTTTTTATTCAAAATAGAGCTTTTATGAAATGATTTCCATTTTATATAAATATTTATTTCCAGCCTAATAGGAACGAACTTCTGTTGACGACTGTACATATATATATATATATATATATATAATATATATATATATATATATATATATATATATATATATATATATATATATATATATATATATATATATATATATATATATATATATATATATATATATATATATAAATTAAATCAAGATAAAAAGAGGATAAAATTCTAGACGCATCCTCAACGTTTTTAAGTTTTAAGGATGTACGAAATCGAATAAGGGCTTTTTTATTCGAAATCATGGTCAATTGCCTTCGTCTAACGTTGTTGTCCTAATGTTACGTTTTCATTTAAACAGCAAAGAGATCAGTGCACTTATATATATATATATATATATATATATATATATATATATATATATATATATATATATATATATATATATATATATATATATATATATATATTATATATATATATATATATATATGATTGCAATCTTCCCTAGGCCCCTTTCCACTCATTCGATGGTTTTTAATTTTAATTCATTTCAGCAAATGAAGGGGCAAGCAGTTCTATTTCTGCTCTATGTCATTATCTTTTTGATGTGTTTGCGATGAATTTTATGGAAAATTGTTTTGCAAGAATTTTAGGCAATGGAGAGTTTAACTTCATGAATAGGAGACGAGATTTTATTGCGTACGTTGTACTAGAAATGTGCTGGGGAAGAGGATGAAATTTTTGTTTTTGGTTTTAAAGGTGAGGAAAAGGTGGAAGAATTGTATCATTAGTGAGAGACTCTTTCTGTGTTATAACAGAATTGATTGATTTTTTGTTCAGAAATTTTTTTTGTTTGCAATTTCGAAATATTTGTCTTTTTTTTTACATTTTCAAATTTTGCCATGCCATTTTCACACTAAAGACCCATGATTTACTGAATGCATCATCTTTCTCTTTGGAATAAACTAACTATGGAATCACCATATCATTAATTGGTGTAGATCTGATGGCTTAAAAATTTTAATTTTAGAGCTTTGCTTTATATTTACGCTGTCATAGTGATGATTTTATTCTTGTCTAGAAAGATACACCTACTTCAATAATTGTATCATCCATTTATTTACTTGTGCTAATATATGGACCTAATCGTAAAATGATCATAACTGGTCTCTCATGATATATACTTCGAGAATAACAAAACCTCTCCGCATAGTTGAGAGTCTTCTTATTAAAAACCTTAAATTTTCCGATTCAATATCTTTTCTTTGAGAACTATAATTAACAGGAGCAAATACAATGCTTATTCTCCCTTCTTACATATTAGAAGAATAAAAAAAAACACTTTAAGACTTGCATCATTCCTCCCTTCTTTCTTTCGTTTTTCGTAAACAAAAAAAAAAAAATTATATATTTTTTTATTTTATTTATTTTTTAACATTTTCTTTTAATTTTCTTTCAGCTAATTTTATAACTTTCATTTTATACCTTCCACATCAAACATCGGAGATATGTTCTCCTAAATGCTTGACATGCAAAATAAAAATTAGACAAGGCGAAAGGCTCCTTTATCCTTTGTATTGGTCTGCGACCTACCACAAAACTATATAAAATCTATTTTAGAGCTGAGCATTGATGGGAAAATCCTCGATTATTCTTTGAAATTAAGTTTTGAGTAATCTTCGTATATACTGTATATAAATAATAATAATTATATATATATATATATATATATATATATATATATATATATATATATATATATATATATATATATATATATATATATATATATATATATATGTAAATTGTGTCTCAGCTCACCTGAGAAACTTGCATTAGGTGGGAACTGTGAAGTTATCTTTTTCATTTTATATTTATATTTATAATTGCATTTACTATTTTGTAAATGAAGAACCATCTCGAATATGTACAAATAAGGATATTTGCTGTTAATTCGAACCAAAATTCCTTCACGTAACTATAAGAGAACAATATAGGAAATAATCACGTGACTGAATAGACTACGTATCTCTG
This sequence comes from Armadillidium nasatum, assembly GCA_009176605.1. Classification (NCBI taxonomy): domain Eukaryota; kingdom Metazoa; phylum Arthropoda; class Malacostraca; order Isopoda; family Armadillidiidae; genus Armadillidium; species Armadillidium nasatum. The sequence continues at coordinate 45,595 of SEYY01023171.1, read as the reverse complement.
GGGAATGAAACTTTGGTTCTTACATTTTTCACTTCATGGATCGAAGATTAATATTTGTGCAGTCACTTGTTTTACAGGAGTATATATATATATATATATATATATATATATATATATATATATATATATATATATATATATATATATATATATATATATATATATATATATATATATATTTAACAGAGAGAGAGAGAGAGAATCCTTGATTCACATTTCCTCAGCTTGAAAACGTGTATATAATTCTTTTTTCTTCTTCTTCTTCTTCTTCTTCTTCTTCTTCTTCTTTCTCAGATATAAGTGATTTTTATTAAAGATGATATAAAACATGTTCTTTTTCATTTTAATTTCATTATTGATTCCCTTTTGTTTAATTGACTCAGTAACAAACTAACATTCAACAATACTTGCTAAGATGACATTTGGTAATTAACATTATTCTTATAACACTCATTCATATAGAAATTAATTTTTATAATATTACTACATTCTCTTCTTTTATTACTTTGAAAACTGCTCCGTATGAAGAGAAGAATAGAACAAGCCTCTCTCCAATCCAGTCCCTTTTTCATCATTTTTTTGACGCTGGAATAAT
>SEYY01023171.1:0-37500 GCA_009176605.1 Armadillidium nasatum | reverse complement strand
ATATATATATATATATATGAGAGAGAGAGAGAGAGAGAGAGAGAGAGAGAGAGAGAGAGAGAGAGAGAGATGGAATGTAGGGTTTGTCGTTTTGATTCTTTTGCTCTCCCCAACTCTCTCGAGTGTCTTTCTGACAGTTAAATTGTTGCTTCAATGTTTTTCAGTGAACACTTCCATTCTGAAATTGCTAGTTCATACCCCTCCATTATGAAAGGCTCATGAGACACGCCTTTCAATACATTCTCAAGTTTTTCTCTCATATTTTCTGATCCCTGATTTAACTGCTATGCTCAGACTTATTTATAATTCATTGATATAGTTTGGTATTCACTCCCTTTTTTCCCAGCTTTCTTTGATTAGCATACTTTCAAAAGCCTTTTACTGGGAAAGGACGGGCTTTAATTTGGCTCTCGTTTCGGAAATTCCTCAACTCTGATCGAATTTGGTAGCACAACATAGAAGAGACATATATATATATATATATATATATATATATATATATATATATATATATATATATATATATATATATATATATATATATATATATATATATATATATATATATATATATATATATATATATATATATATATATATATATATATATATATATATATATATATATTATGTATGTGTGTGTGTGTGTGTGTGTGTGTGTGTGTGTGTGTTTCGTTGAACGTTTGTGGGCAATTTTTTTTGTGTTTGCCATCGTTATGAGCATGCATTACTATTGTAGTATTTTGCATCTCAAGTGAATTAAAGAAAATCGAGCCATATGAACAATTGAACGTATAGGCCCTAGAGAAGAGAGAAGAAGTGGTAACAGCTAAAAATGACTTGATCAATAGATAAACGAACAGACAGACCGAGATTGAAATCTGGCCTCCCGCAGTCATGTTTACGAGCGTTGGCCTCTCGTGTTTACACGATGGAAGATGAGGAGTAGTCAGTGGGCCGTGAAATCAGATATTCGCAGACATCGGAAGTTAAGCTGACTTTGCATTCCCGCAAAGGGCTCCTCGGGTGGGTGGAGGAGGTTGGGGGGCTACTGAGGGAGACTCGTGAAAAGATTTTTTTCTACTCTCCAAATCTCCTCAGTTAAAGAATGGATAAAAAATGGCAAAATATTAAATAAAAATGAAAAGATTGGATAGAGAGTAAATATTAAAGACAAAATTCAAAGAAAATATTTATTTTTTTTAGTATGTATATTTTTACATTTAAAGGAAAAAAATGAAAAGGAAAAATACACAAGAAATAAGAAAATGCTTTTAACTGCATTTGTGAGCAAAAAGTAATAAAGGTTCAACTATCATCTTTAATATAGATTACTAAGTATTAAATTCTGAGTATAAATTTAAATCCAGAAAGTCTATTTATTTGCATATTAATGTTATTATTATTATTATTATTATTATTATTATTATTATTATTATTATTATTATTATTATTATTATTATTATTATTATTATTATTATTATTATTATTATTATTATTATTATTATTATTATTATTATTATTATTATTATTATTATTATATTATTATTATTATTATATATTATTATTATTATTATTATTATTATTATTATTATTATTATTATTATTATTATTATTATATTATTATTATTATTATTATTATTATTATTATTATTATTATTATTATTATATATATATTATTATATATATTATATATATTATATTATATATTATTATATATATATTATTATTATTATTATATATATTATTATTATATTATATATTATATATATATATATATATATATATATTATATATATATATATATATATATATATATATATATATTATATATTATAATATATTATATATATATTATATATATATTATTATTATTATTTTATTGTTATTTTACAAGCAAAATCTATGACAGAGGTAACATAAGGTTAGTGACATTTAGGAGATTTGAAAAGATAAAAAGCCATAGACACCACACTATCGCCGAACAGTTGCCTGTGCAGAAACACCATCAATGTTTTAATTGTACTCCTTATAAGGAACTACGACACATGTTTAAAGAATGGAAACGAACTCTTTCTTCAAATCAGTAATAATTAGAACAGTGTTTTCCTACCATTGGATCGCGACCCTCCCTCTTTGGGTTAGGAAGATGTTTTCTTAGGGACCGCGGTTACAAGAATATAATAAGACTTAATATGATACGAATATTTATTTATTTTGAAGCATGAAGTTATGTATAGAGGTCATTTTACTGTTCCAGAGCAAATAGGTTTAAAAAATCTTGCTTTCTTTTGTTGTTTTTGTAAAAGTAAAGTTTTAAGTTTTTATTAGAGATTTTAGTTTATAAAATTATGATTTACGACATATAGGATACAATGAAACGATGGTGTAAAAGAGCTGAGTTTTCAAATATGCCATAGTTGTAAGAACTGTGTATATTGAAGACATTAAAATATTGAATGCAAGTATATTTTTCCTATCTTAATAAGAATTATGAGAAAGATTAGATGTTAAATGCACCATGGTAACCCATCAAGCAGTTACAATATTTTGCTGATTATAGTTTATTTAAATACATATATAATTAGATGATCTGTGTTCATCGGCAACAGTAAAATCAGAAATCAGAAAAGAAATCAGAAATAAGGTTATATAGAGAAGGATAAATAAGGAAAGAAGAAAGTTAGGAAAACAAAAAGATTTTTGTCAGATTTTAAAGAAAATTTTCAATTTTCTATACGACAAGTGTCACAACAAAGATTCATCGAAAATACATAAGAGACAGATTATCAAGATCCTGAAAGATGGAGAGGATTATCACTAGTCGAGCGTTGCTTAGGGAAACCATTCTTTTGACCTGAGATGAAGTTAGAAAAAATAAGATGTTTTCAAGTCATCTGGTTTAAACTGAAATCGTAAATCTTGGAAGCAACAGATTTTAAAGCAATGGGATTTATAGTTAGAGTCCCATTTACTTGGAATGGGCTGAGATGAAACAGTTTGCCAATGCAGGGGGAAAGCTCAGAACACAAAACATTATCCGTCTAAAAAATTAAGCTCAGAAAGAGCAGAAATCATATCTTTAGAAAAAAATATAACGTCAACACAAATGAGTGCTTGATGTGTGATAGAGAAGGAGAATTAACCCCAAAATGGTGTGCTGTGAAATTAGAAGCAGAGCTTTAAAAGAAGGTAAGATTCCTGTGGAACAGTCGGAAAAAAAGAAGTAGGAAGAAAGAAGGAGAAGCAAAGTTAGAAGTGACATATTTAACAAAGTAGCAGAAAGAGGGAGCATATTTATTATTACATTTTCAATTGACAAATAGAGTTTTCGATACAGTGAAAAGACTTTTCAAGATTTCAGGAAGAAATATAAGAAGACGCATTTCTTGCGCAGCGTGAAGATAAAGGTAAGTTTCCTGTTAAATTAAGGATTATGATTCTAAGTTGAGGGGAATAATGGAATGTGCTGCACCATGCCATAAAGAAATCGTATATATATATATATATATATATATATATATATATATATATATATATATATATATATATATATATATATATATATATATATATATATATATATATATATATATATATATATATATATATATATAAAATTATAATTTCTTCTAAAGATGTCATTTCTGCTCTCTCTGAGCTTAATACTAAGAAGGCGTACGGTCCTGATGGTATTCCTCCTGTGGTTCTCAAAACTTGTGCTTCCGAGCTTGCACCCTGCCTCGGTAAACTATTTCGTCTTTGTCTCTCTACTTCAACCTTCCCTTCTTGCTGGAAACGTGCGCTCATTCAACCTGTGCCGAAGAAGGGGGACCCCTCTCAGCCCTCCAACTAATGTCCTATTTCTTTGACCTCCGTTCTCTCTAAAGTTTTCGAATCTATCCTTAACAGGAAGATTTGGAAACATCTCAATTCTTCTAATCTTATCTCTGATCGCCAGTATGGCTTTCGTAAGAAACGCTCTACGGGTGATCTTCTTTCCCTTCTCTCTGACTCTTGGTCCTCCGCTATTCGGCATTTCGGTGAATCTTTTGCTGCCGCGCTGGACATATCGAAAGCCTTCGATAGAGTCTGGCACAAAGCTTTGATTTCCAAACTTCCCTCTTTCGGTATCTATCCTTCTCTCTGTGATCTTCTCGCTAATTTCCTTTCTGGTCGTTCTATAGCAGCTGTTGTAGACGGCCACCGTTCATCCTTTAAATCTATTAACAGTGGTGTTCCTCAGGGTTCTGTCCTATCACCTACACTTTTTCTACTTTTCATTAATGACCTTCTCTCTATCACCTCATCTCCTATCCACTCCTATGCTGATGACTCCACCCTTCATTATTCCTTCCAGTTTGAAAAACGTCCCACCCAACAGCAGTTGATAGACTCGAGAAGGGTAGCCTTGGAGCAACTAACCTCTGATCTTTCTCGTATTTCAAATTGGGGCAGAGAAAACATGGTTGTTTTCAATGCCTCAAAAACTCAATTCCTTCATCTCTCCACTCGACACAATCTTCCACACAACTATGATATCTTCTTCGAAACACACAACTCAAGCCTTCATCTGTTCTTAATATTCTTGGTGTTTCTTTTTCTCGTGATCTTTCTTGGAAAGATCACATTACTTCTCTTTCTAAACAAGCTTCTAAGAGGTTGGGTGTTCTGAGGCGCCTTCAGAATTACTTCACGCCACCCCAGTTGCTTGCTCTGTATAGGGGTGTTGTTCGCCCCTGTATGGAGTATGCTTCGCACATCTGGGGTGGTTCCACACATACAGCTCTCCTAGAGAAGGTGGAGTCAAGGGCATTTCGTCTCATCAACTCTCCTGCTCTTACTAACTCTCTTCAATCTCTTTCTGCCCGTCGAATTGTTGCGTCACTCTCTATTTACTATCGCTATTACAACGGACACTGCTCTTCTGAACTCTCTCGTCGCATACCTCCTCCATTGAGAAGAGCTCGTGCGACACGCTTTCTGCACATTCTCATCCTTTCTCTGTCCAACTCTCCGACCCCAGACTTAACCGCTATGCTCAGTCTTACATATACTCTACTGGTAAAGTCTGGAACACACTCCCTTCATCTGTTTTCCCAACTTCCTTTGACTTACATACTTTCAAACGCCGTGTATCTGGACACGTCGGCCACCATCGACCATGATAATAGATCTTTCCCAACTCCGGTGGAATTTGGTAGGCCTCTGGCCTTTGCCCACCGGAGGAAACATATATATATATATATATATATATATATATATATATATATATATATATATATATATATATATATATATATATATATATATATATATATATATATATATATATATATATATATATATATATATATATATATATATATACTATATATATATATATATATATATATATATATATATATATATATATATATATATATATATATATATATATATATATATATATATATATATATATATATATATATATATATATATATATATATATATATATATATATATATATATATATATATATATATATATATATATATATATATATATATATATATATATATATATATATATATATATATATATATATATATATATATATATATATATATATATATATATATATATATATATATATATATATATATATATATATATATATATATATATATATATATATATATATATATATATATATATATATATATATATATATATATATATGTGTGTGTGTGTGTGTGTGTGTGTATATATAAATTGCGTCCCAAAGGGTTCTTTGGTCTGTGCAGCAATCATTCAGCTGGAATCCAAGTAAATATTGCCAGGTGTATAGCCAATTTGAGGTTTACAAATGCATTTATAACACCTCATCATTAAGGTTGTGGGCTATTACCATATAAAACTTAAGATGATAAAACTAGACAAAAAGATATAAAAGATGTCTGAGAATTCAAGCAGAGATAAGAGGTTAACAATCAAAGGCGAAAATTTTGGGCTGCGAATATGGGTTAAGCTAATAATTCAATGGCTGATATTGATAAGGAATTGGCTGGTGAGTTAACGAGCTGTTTTCAAAAGTAAACTAAAGACAATAGTAGTAATTAGCACAGAAATCACCCAGAATAATAATTTCCGAGAAAGCAGAAGAAGGAATAGAATTTGTTCTTAATTTGAAGTTTATACGATCGAAATATCATGGAATTAATAAATTGAATAAAGAAAGTTTGTCTTATATCTGCAAGAGAGTCGAAGTCATAAAGTACAAAATTCGGATGATTTCAAATCTTTAAGACTAGAACAAAAAAAGTTCTTGAGGATAATAAATGAGGATAGCGCCTGTTAAAGGAAACAAAGTAAGATTGGACTTTTGAAGTGTAAAACCTTCTATATTTTGATGAAGACAAGAGGCAATCCCTAATGAGTTGACCAACTTTACAGCCACCTTGCAACACTATTTTTATTTTTTGTTTTTGAGGAGATGGGGGTGGAGGGATCTTATTTGTGTTTTTTTGTAAGTAGAACTTCGTTGTTTATATTTCGCCTTCCACCATCTTTTAAAAGTTTTTAAAAATCATTTTATTCATTATCTTAACACAAGTTTGGGAAAAACTGACTCGATATAGAGTACCACCTCCTTCCACCTACTTTTATGGCAAGAGTTGGAATTTTTCTCTCTTACACGTGTATCTGACAAAATTAAATTAAACTGAACCTGTGTGGTTTTAAGTTAATCCTTATGAGTGGTGGACAGTATATATATATATATATATATATATATATATATATATATATATATATATATATATATATATATATATATATATATATATATATATATATAATATATATATATATATATAACATACTGTATATAAACAGCATATATAAACTACGCATATTATGTAAATTGAAACAAATGCATTTAAAAGGTTTCAACTGACGTTGATGGAAAGGAAAATGCAGGAAACGTTTAAGTATGAAGACGGATCAATCTCATCATATATATATATATATATATATATATATATATATATATATATATATATATATATATATATATATATATATATATATATATATATATATATATATATCAGCTCACACCTGACGTGCCTTATTCGAGGAGAGGAACTTTTTCATGATAGTTTCTACCAAGGTTGAGTACGTGTGATCGAACCGGCGCCCTTCAAGCATGCGAGTCAATTACTCTACCATTATGCCACGGTATATATATATATATATATATATATATATATATATATATATATATATATATATATATATATATATATATATATATATATATATATATATATATATATATATATATATATATATATATATATATATATATATATATATATATATATATATATATATATATATATATATATATATGTATGTGTGTGGTGTGTGTGTATGTGTAAGTATGATTTAGGGGGAAATAGCTTTTATCAAATTCTCCTCATTAACGAAAAAAAATGCTTATTACAGAAAATAAAAATAAATAAAATGATTTTTAAAAACTTCTCTTAGTTAACTAGTAATTGTACTAATCTTACTCTGAAGAAATATTTTGGCAAGACGATGGAAGGCGAAATATAAACAACGAAATTCTATTTACAAAAAAACAAAAAAAAAAACACAAAAAAGATCGCCCCATCTCCCCCCAAAAAAATAAAAAAAAAAAATAAATAAATGAATATAAAACGACAAATAATTTCATAAATGGGCTTAAACTGATCACAAAACTGTTAATTAACATCAGTAATATTCGAAAGAAACAAGATATCAAAATCTGTGCATCAAAGTCAGTTACAAACGAACGGAAAAAATCACAAATGTTTTCATGAACGATTCAGAGCAATCATGCTACCAAAACACTATCAATTGTTCGCCTTGACCACCTCTGTTTTTTAAATAAAAAAATGGTGAAAAATTTCAAAAACAGCCACATATATATATATATATATATATATATATATATATATATATATATATATATATATATATATATATATATATATATATATATATATATATATATATATATATATATATATATATATTATAGAGAGAGAGAGAGAGAGAGTTAAGATTAATAAACTTTCCAAGTACTTATATGAAGCTTTCGTCTTTACTTGTTCTAATTCCTCAACTTTCGTCGCTTTAATTCTAAATATTATTCGCTTTGACACAAATTTTATTAATAAATTTTATTTCTTGCAGCAAACTGTAATATAGGTGGCGAATATCATGAATTTTCTCTTGAATCTTCCAGTAATAGTATTTTTATGAATGAAAGTTTAATTAAATTTGACCACCAAGATTATGAGTCATTATCATCGATGTACAAACTTATTTTCTAAAATACCTTTTGTTTTTCCTTTCAAGTTATATTTATTCAAACAAAAGGTATAAGTCAACTTTTACTCTTTAATTAAAAACAGAATTAAATCTATATTTTTCACAGTATCGTAAGCCTTTCTCGTATCAAACCCAAAAACTTGCAGATACTCGCATATCTCAGATACACTGATATTTTATCAGTCAATACCTCGAAAAATAAATTCATTTACATTTTTTTTTTATTTACAGAAAGTTAAAAGATTTGTCAACCAATTCATAACGTTTACCATTTTTGTATTGTGAATGCAAAGGTAATCCTTTTGAAGCATTCCGTGTTCTATGTTATGTCTGCATGTACTTAACGATACTTTTCCCCATTACCTCATTATTTTTGCTAAAAGTTCGCCTTCTTTTCACCATTAATTAAATTTGTAAAGCATTCATTATTCTTCATAGTCCAATTTTTATTCACTATTTTCATTAAATTCTCATTGGCTTTCATAAAATTAAAGTATATTGTAATGTTTTTGTAATATGAATTGAATCAATTCTCTACTGAATATATATATATGTTATATATATATATATATATATATATATATATATATATATATATATATATATATATATATATATATATATATATATATATATATATATATATATATATATATATTGGTCATGGACAAACTTTTTAGCTCGACAAATTATCAAGCGATCAAAAATGAAGCTTTAAAGATGATATAAAATTGAAATTATTTTGTAAGTTTAGATTAGATAAAAGACAGATACCCTTGTGAGGGAGAAGTGGATGCAAGATTATAACGTCGCATAAGAATAGAGTGATTGACATGTGTTTGAAGACTCAATTTCGATCCTTTATGCAGATCATAAGAAAAAATTGCTTACAAATTGCTTTCTTCTCTTTCTAAACACGATTCTTAAAGGTCTGATGTTCTAGGGCTCTTCCCGAATTTAGGTGTTATCCCCCCCCATGTATGGGTTGCACCTCACGCATCTGGGGTAATTCCACTTATGCAAATCTCTTTGAAAAAGTGGAGTCTAGTTTTGCTCCCACAAACTGTCTCCAGTTTCTTTCTGCCTTTCAAATTGTTCTTCACTCTTTATAATAGTTATTACAACGGGCACTGTACCTCTGAGTTCTCCACTTTCATTCCGAAATCCGTTAAAAAAGGCTCGTGCGAAATGTCTTTATACCCAAGTTTCATCATTTTTTGGTCCAACTTTCTAACCTCAGATTTAACCGCTATGATTAATCTCACATATATTGTACTGGTAAAGTCTGGAATAGACTCCACTTATCTACTTTCCCAATTTACATTCACATGAACATCTTCAGCATCTTTTATAGGGGCATGTTGACCTTTAATTTGCTCTTAGGATCTTTCAACTCTAGTGAAAATTGGTATGCCTCTGTGATTTACCCATCAGAGGATATATATATATATATATATATATATATATATATATATATATATATATATATATATATATATATATATATATATATATATATATATATATATATATATATATATATATATATATATATATATATATATATATATATATATATATATATATATATATATATATATATATATATATATATATATATATATATATATATATATATATATATATATATATATATATATATATATATATATATATATATATATATATATATATATATATATATATATATATATATATATATATATATATATATATATATATATATATAATATATATATATATATATATATATATATATATATATATATATATATATATATATATTATATATATATATATATATATATATATATATATATATATATATATATATATATATATATATATATATATATATATATATATAATATATATATATATATATATATATATATATATATATATATATATATATAATATATATATATATATATATATATATATATATATATATATATATATATATATATATATATATATATATATATATATATATATATACCATTTCCCGCATATGCAGGGTGGATCAATTGCAGAAATTTGACATTCCTGCAATTTTACATGGGAATAAAACCTGGTTGAAAGGGTTCCCATAAAACCATGCAAAGAGCTATATCTTTTCTATATATATTATATATATATATATATATATATATATATATATATATATATATATATATATATATATATATATATATATATATATATAATATATATATATATATATATATATATATAACTTTGTTTGTGTCTTTTCGTCTAACATGGATGACAACAAAATAAGAGAAACAGATAGAAAAATGAGGGAGGGAGGGGGGGGGGAGGCGCCAATTTACAATTTTGCCCAGGGTGACAAAATTGCTAATTACGCCCCTCAGGGTAGCTTATGAGCAACTGATTTCTGATCTATCACGTACTTTAAATTGGGGCAGAGAAAATGTGGTCAATTTCAATGCCTCCAAAACTCAATTCTTCCATCTCTCTTCTCGTCTTCTCGACACAACCTTCCACGCAACTATGACATCTTCGAAAGTACACAACTAAACCTTCATCTCTTCTAAATATTCTCGGTTTCTTTTTCTCTTGATCTTTTTTGGAAGATCACATTACTTCTCTTTCTAAACAAGTTTCTAAGAGGTTAGGTGTTCTGAGGCACCTTCAAAATTTCTACACTCTATCCCAATTTCTTGCTTTTAATAGAAGTGTTGTTCGCCACTGTTTAGAGTATGCATCGCACATCCGGGGTAGTTCCACTCATACAGTTCTCCTTGAAAAGGTGGATTCTAGTGCTTTTCGTCTTATCAACTCTTCCTACTCATCAATTCTCCAGTCTCTTTCTACCCGTCGAATTGTTGGGTAACTCTCTCTATACTATCGCTATTACAATGGACACCGCTTTCTGAACTCTCCGGTCTCATACCTCCTAGTATGAGAAGAACAAGTGCGACACGCCTTTCAACACAGTCTCATCCTTTCTCTGTCCAACTCTCCGACCCCAGACTTAACCGATATATTCAATCCTTCATGTACTCTACTGCTAAAAGTCTGAAACATTCTCTTCACTTATTTTACCAACTTCCTAAGACTTACACACCTTCAAACACGCCTTGAACTTGACCAGATTTTTTTTTTTTTTTTTTTTTTTTTTTTTTTTTTTTTTTTTTACAGTGAATTTTGTAAAATTTTAGCAAGGCTCTGGCCTTTGTTCTTCGGAGGATATATATATATATATATATATATATATATATATATATATATATATATATATATATATATATATATATATATATATATATATATATATATATATATATATATATATATATATATATATATATATATATATATATTATGGTGTATATATATTTGTGACTGTTCGTATATTTTATATCGGAAAAAAACAACAACTGAGTGAGTAGTTGCGTAAGTAATTTCTGGTTTCTGTTACCAAAATTCTAATATTTAAAGCAACAGAAAATCTCAAAGCAATAAGACATCTAAACCTGAAGAAGCAATTAGGATTTGCTAATTCAAATGTTTAAATGTGTTTTCTCATGCATTTTGACTATTAGAATTAAATCATTCATATTTTTTATTAAAATTTTCCAATTCTGTAAGCTTATTGTCTTCCTTTACAATAGCGTGTCTAGGATCTCAACATTTGTAAATACATAAATTTATTTTGAGTAATAAAGAACTTAAGTTTCATGTGATTCAAAACAAATATTGCAGTAAGTAATTCAGTTTATAACAACCAATTAAGCTTATTTCGTATGATATATGAATTATTCCATCATTGTCTGTCTTTCTAAAAAAAAAATTTTTTTTTTTTTTATGTTGGTAAGGGAAAAAGGAGAAAAACCGAAAATATAATATTTTATTCATATAATCCGTCATTTTTTTCCTTTTAATTTAAATTCTGCGGTTTGGCGAAAAATCCTACTCGGATATCCCTTTCCCCTTGTCAACGCTGAAGCTTATAATCGTGATTTGCCAACCGAGCAGTTGGCAAAACTCATTTCTTTTTCCTTTTTAATTTACGTTGTTTGGCATGTAAATGTATACCTTTCGAAAAGGAGAAATTTCATATCAATCTATCTATATATATATATATATATATATATATATATATATATATATATATATATATATATATATATATATATATATATATATATATATATATATATATATATATATATATATATATATATATATATATATATATATATATATATATATATATAATAGAGAGAGAGAGAGAGGGAAACAAAGTACGAAAGTGAGAGGGGAGGAAGTCGTAAAAACGCTTGCTTGCATGAGCTGTTATCTGAAGAACGTTTGTGTGCTTTTTCTCCCCAACACGTTTGACCTGTGATCACTTTGCATCTTGGGAATTTTTCGCTTTCTATTGTTGCAATTTATCTCCTATACCTTCAATTTTTGTCGCTCTTTTTCACTTCTCTATTCAATGGATATATTATAATTATAAAAAGTAGAAGAGCAAACAGTAGATGTATGCGTGAGTCACACATACTAACATTGTGATTAATACGTAATTTAATAATAATCCTGTGATTATATCATTTAATATACAGTAATATGGGTAGTACATAGACTCAGCCTAAAATGAGGCAAATACCCTCCTATTGGGCATATCCCATGTAGTAGTTGTTGGGTGGGTAGGAAAATTTCCTTTCCCTCTGTTACCTATTTCGTACATCTCCCTCTACACTTACACAGAGGGGTTTTCTCTTGATGTACTTAATGGACATGTTTAGTGGGAACTTCATCCTCTACCTATATCTTCACACATTTCCAACAAATCTTACAAGTGCAATTTATTTTCTTTTATCAACTTTAGAATAATGAAACAACAAGCTGTTTCGAAGGTGCTTGGAGGATATCATTCAAACAATGCTTCTTGTTGACTCCTTTCTCAATTATTTTTTGGAAGTTCGATTGTCGCCGACTTTTCCTGATGTGCGATCTTCTTTCTCATCAACTCTATAACGCTCGTTGTTCCTATTCTAATTTCCATTCAGTTGAACACCACCTCTCTTCCTCTAGACCTCAATTCTTGCATATAACCAAAACCCATGTATTTGAGCTTCCAACAGTGAACCCTACTCTGTTCTTTCTTACTGCCTCAAGCCAAAGACTGATTTGTATATGCGTGCATCGAACTTTGTTCTATTGTTTCTAATTTAGTCTTTCAAATTTTCCATCTTGTGGATTACGCTCTATTGCCAATGAATGAGTTTTAACACATTCTTTTTATTGTACTCTTGAGGGTCATCTGGAAGGTTTGACCTCATTTACAACTTATTAGGATTACCCTAGCGAGATGTGCCACCATTAACAGTCTAACTCGCCGAGAGCATTTTAATTACATTATATTTAGACAAACGCAAAGACACACGCACCCGCACACACACACAGTATATATATATATATATATATATATATATATATATATATATATATATATATATATATATATATATATATATATATATATATATATATATATATATATATATATATTAGTAGGCCTCTGGCCTTTGCCCAACAGAGGTGAAATATAAAATATATATATATATATATATATATATATATATATATATATATATATATATATATATATATATATATATATATATATATATATATATATATATATATATATATATATATATATATATATATAATGGGATGTTTTATTATTTCTCATGCAAAACTAGACGAAATTCCAGTAGGGATGTTGGTGGTGGATGGCGATCCAGTCTTATTCACCAGTAGTGACCACAGAGGCTTTTTTTTATTAAGTTCTGACACTTGTGGAAGGCCAATTAAATGCAAATAAATATACGGAGAGATATTCTGAAGAAGTAATGAAATTTGGACTTCAGTTTCCGCAGAATTAAGTCGTCTACTTTTCAAATCAAATAAATTATTCCCAAATTTTACGTTTTGAAGATTCTGCCACCAGTTCTCCAAGTAGAATTGACTTACTTCGTTTCGATGAGATGTGTAGAAAGAAACTCATACTGTGTGGTTGAATGATGAGTTTAAAAATGTAGTAAGAGAAGAAAGGTTACAAAAAGGAAAAGTTGAAGAGAAAAGCTTTAGAAGCATCAAAGGTTTATTTTCCAGCTCTTTAAGAGCTGAAATCAAAGAAAGACGGAGCTGGAAGAATGGTCGAGTAATTAGAAAAAAGGTGTGGCTGAAAATAAGAAAATGATATACAGATTATGAAAAATGCATAAACATTTTTAGAAGGGATTAAACAATATAAAAAAAAAAGAAAAAAAAGGAAAAGAAGATAATTGTGAAGGCATAAAAAAATATGGACACCTATTTTAAAGGTATACTGAATTTAGATATAGAGAACCACAAGAAAGAGCGCAAGGAGGATAAAATAGTGATGACAGGGAGTGGAGGAAGAAGATTTCGCAGCAACAAAGAGAATATTAGGAGGCGTTTAAAAGGAAAATGGAAAATGAAATTCTATGATAAACTGATCGAGGAAGATGATAAGAAATTACATGAGGCAGTTTGTTAATTTTTGTTTGTGTGTTATAATAACCCATAAAAAATAGTCCATAGGTTTTGTTGTCGGTTTTATAGGGTCTTATGTCCATCAATGTAAACTACGTAGACAACAGAGGTTTTTCGGCACAGAGGCAAAAACCGAATTGGTAATGACATGAGTCTTATAAGCAAATAGAATATGAGTATAATAAAATTTGACTTTCGGAGTGCACAAATGTTACACCTGTCTGAACTTCTATAGCATCGATAGGAATTTATATATATATATATATATATATATATATATATATATATATATATATATATATATATATATATATATATATATATATATATATATATATATATATATATATATATATATATATATATATATATATATATATATATTAGGGATGGAGCGATACCAAAATTTTTACCGATACCGATACCTAAAAATTCCCCGAGCCGATACCAGATACCCGATACCTGAAAATATGCCGATACTTGCCGATACTACTACCGATACCACTACCGATACCGATACTTTACTATAAATTTATGCCGATAGATACCGTATATAATATATTATATAATAATATATATATATATATATATATATATATATATATATATATATATATATATATATATATATATATATATATATATATATATATATATATATATATATATATATATATATATATATCAGAGGTGGGCATAATCGCAAATGGGCAAATTTGCGATTTTGTGCAAGTTTTTTGAAAATAGCGCTTACCAATTTGCGCTTCGCCATTTTTCTTAAAAACAATTTCTGGGGTTATATTTTAGTTTATTTTTAATCAGCCAAATTTTATTACTTTTACGCCGGTACACGTAATTAAAAGTTAATTTAAATTAGGGATGCCGATATATAAAAAAATAATTATCGATATATCGATAATCGATATTTAAAAAATATCAAATTTCCCTCGATACTATCGGTTTTAAAAAAATATCGTATATATATATATATATATATATATATATATATATATATATATATATATATATATATATATATATATATATATATATATATATATATATATATATATATATTACTTTTTTTAAAGTAAACACTAATCATGTCCTTGAATTAGCAGTTGAGGTGATTTTACAAGAGAATAAAGTAGAAAATCTTCATATATAAACTTAAGCATTTCTAATTTCAAATTAAATTATAATTTAATTAAAGATTTAACCTTAATATCAAAACTAGTATTGTCCTGTAATATATAGGATACTTCATTACTTTTTATAAATATCTGATTTAAAAAGTAAAATACGCAATAGGTATATTTTATGAAAATTGTTTTTCCCTTATAATATGCCTTGTAGGTCCTCTACTTCTTTTCTTGTATGATCTGACCTCCTTCTATCCTCCTCCTGAGTCAGACAAAATGTCCCCATCATGTAATTTGGACGTGCCTGAAAAATACACACATTTTGCTTAAATGTTATTTTATAAAAAAAAAATTAAAAAAATTAAAAAAAAAATAAAAAGAAAAAAAAAAAACTGCTCAAAATATCTAGAATTAAAAAAAAATATATCGTTGAATCGATACTAAGGATAAAATATCGATATATCGGCTGAAAAATATCATCGATATTTTTTCGATATTATTATTCTAAAAAAATATCAATATTGATATATATATATATCCATCAACAATTTGGCATTGAGCATAAGGTCAGTAAAAATCAATATGAAATAATAACGTAATACTGAAAAAAATGTAAAACTCCAAATTAATAAGGAAACTACTAAATTAAAAATTTTTATCTTCAGGTTGTCTGCATTACAACAGATAACGGAACAAATTTCTGTACAACCTTTCTGGTGAATGCTCATGCAGAAACGGGTGACGAAGAGGAAGAAGAGCAGGTACCGATTCCAGAGATAGTGGTTACGCCTGAAGAGATGGAGCAAATTAGTGACCCAGAGGTTCTGCTGACAAAACCTCTCCAGCTAGAAAATCTGCTTGAAGAACATGATGCCCTTAGCCTACTTAAACATCGCCGTTGCATTTTCCACACATTAAACATCTTGGCTACTAGGGATGTTTCGAATGTTCCTCGCTGGTCCTCTGGTGCCAAGGATCCATTTAATAAGACATTTGCCAAAGCACAGGCATTGTGGAATGCCCAAAATAGGAAAACTACAACTGCTGCGAGGATCAAGAAAGAGTTGGGAACAAAGCTTAAAACACCAAGTATTACTAGCTGGAACTCCCTATACGGATTCTATGAAAGACCTGCTTAAGAACCTTGATGGTATCATGACACAAATCAACAACATTTGTATGGAACAAAAGCCTTGTCTTCCAGTATTTAATAAAACTGATAAAGAGGTAATTGCTGAGTACATCGAAATAATGACGCCTATTGCTGTTAGGATGGATATGTTGCAGGATGAGAAGATGCGTACGTGGGAGTCCTATTGCTTAACCTCTTCCTCCTCAAGGACAATCTCGTGGAAATGCAACGAGAGGTGAAAAAATTTAACTATGCCAAAAACTTAGTCAACTACTTGCTAAAGCAACCAAAGCCAAACAAAGGGAAAGAAAAGGGCTTTGAACCGAGGTTCAGCAATATCTTTGATGATTTTGATTTGCTTATGGCAACAGCCCAGCACCTTCACTTCAAACTCGGAGTGGTACGTAGGTTAAATGAGGGGAAGTATCCAGCTGTCAAGATGAGGATATTGGAGGAAATAAAGTGTAATATTGCATCGAATTTTACTCCTCCACATCAAGGCACTGAAGGTGATGGGACTGAGTCTGAAATGGGCCCATTTAAGGTGAGTTATTTTTATAATTTGGAACAAACTTTAAGCATCTCTATATATATATATATATATATATATATATATATATATATATATATATATATATATATATATATATATATATATATATATATATATATATATATATATATATATATATATATATATATATATATATATATATATATATATATATATATATATATATATATATATATATATATATATATATTCACAATATATTGACATAATGTTCAAATGAAACTTAAAAAAGATTTGAGTTCTTGATGCCATTTCTAAATACTTCAGAAACTGAAGGCCCTCATATATCCAGCAGACATCTCTGGAGGAGAAGTTGGGACAAACCTTGGATAGCTGGGCTGCAGTAAATGTTCACCACAGTATCCCTCTCACTAGGAACCTGTTTCCATGTGAATACCAGGAGGTCTGGGTGGACTTGTTTATTAAGTATAATACCCCATTAGCCAGCTCAGCGGCCGTGGAGAGGTTGTTTAGTCAAGGCTCTGACATTCAAAGACCAAAGAGGGCAGCCATGGCATCCAGCAATTTTGAAAAATTTATCTTTATGAAAGGGAAATATGACCCTTTTCAGAATGCAAGAGGAGAGCTACGAGGAGGAAGAGATCATAGATAATTGAATAAATAAGATTAAAATCTTTCTCATTTCTTGTAATATATTTGCATCTTTCAAATAAAATTTGAAAATTATTCATCTTTAACATATTTGAGCTCTTTTTTTTTTTTTTTTTTTTTTTTTTTTGCTCTTAAATTTGCGCTTTTATAAAAATTTTGATTTGCGGACATGTGCGTTTTGCCTTTGCGGACTAAATTTTTGAAAAAATTTACGCTTTGGCGCTTGCGCACTAAGTTTTTCCAATTTGCGCTTTTGCGTTTGCGCTCTAAAGTTTAAAATTTGCGCGCCCACCTCTGATATATATATATATATATATATATATATATATATATATATATATATATATATATATATATATATATATATATATATATATATATATATATATATTAGAGATGTACCGATACCAGTAAAGAGCCGATACCGATACCGATACCGATACTCTATATTTTTAAGGGACCGATACCGATACCGATACTTTAATTATAAGAAATACACAGTAATAAGATAGAACATTTGTGTGCTGCCAGGCAACTGAGGATTGCATTCCCTGTACAACCAATACTTAGTCATGGTTGTGCCAAAGTATATTTTATAAATTAAAATATTATCTGTTAGGAATAATAAATGTTTAGAACAGGGATGGAGAGTCGGAGTCGGTAAATTAAGCGACTCCTACCGACTCCCTTCCCTACTCACCTAGTTTGTACCAACTTTTTAGTTTTTAAGACTTCACATTTTTTAAAAAAAAAAATTATAAAATGCCTTAATTTTTTTCTTTCCCTCTCTCTCACACACACACACACACACACACACACACATATATATATATATATATATATATATATATATATATATTATATATATATATATATATATATATATATATATATATATATATATATATAATATATATATATATATATATATATATATATATATATATATATATATATCCTCCGCTGGGCAAAGGCCAGAGGCCTACCAAATTCCGCCGGAGTTGGGAGAGATCTATCCTGGTCGATTGTGGCCGACGTGTCCAGATACACGGCGTTTGAAAGTACGCAAGTCAAAGGAAGTTGGGAAAACAGATAAGGGGGGTGTGTTCCAGACTTTACCAGTAAAGTATATGTAAGATTGAGCATAGAGGTTAAGTCTGGGGTCGGAGAGTTGGACAGAGAAAGGATGAGACTGTGTAGAAAGGCGTGTAGCACGAGCTCTTTTCAATGGAGAAGGTATGCGACGAGAGAGTTCAGAAGAGCAGTATCCGTTGTAATAGCGATAGTAAAGAGAGAGTGATGCAACAATTCGACGCGCAGAAAGAGATTGAAGAGTGTTAGTAAGAGCAGGAGAGTTGATAAGACGAAATGCCCTAGACTCCACCTTCTCTAGGAGAGCTGTATGTGTGGAACCACCCCAGATGTGCGAAGCATATTCCATACAGGGGCGAACTAAACCTTTATTCAGAGCAAGCAACTGGGGTGGCGTGAAGTGATTCTGAAGGCGCCTCAGAACACCCAACCTCTTAGAAGCTTGTTTAGAAAGAGAAGTAATGTGATCTTTCCAAGAAAGATCACTAGGAAAAGAAACACCAAGAATATTAAGAACAGATGAAGGCTTGAGTTGTGCGTTTTCGAAGAAGATATCATAGTTGTGTGGAAGATTGTGTCGAGTAGAGAGATGGAGGAATTGAGTTTTTGAGGCATTGAAAACGACCATGTTTTCTTTGCCCCAATTTGAAATGAGAGATAGATTAGAGGTTAGTTGCTCCAAGGCCACCCTCCTTGCCTCTATTAACTGCTGCTGGGAGGGGCTTCTTTCAAAATGAAAAGAGAAATGAAGGGTGGAGTCATCAGCATAGGAGTGGATAGGAGATGAAGTAATAGAGAGAAGGTCATTAATGAAAAGCAGAAAAAGTGTTGGGGATAGGACAGATCCTTGAGGAACACCACTATTAATAGATTTATAGGATGAACGGTGGCCGTCTACAACAGCTGCTATAGAACGACCGGAAAGGAAATCAGAGAGAAGGTCACAGAGAGAAGGATAGATTCCGAAAGAGGGAAGTTTGGAAATCAAAGCTTTGTGCCAGACTCTATCGAAAGCTTTCGATATGTCCAGCGCCACAGCAAAAGATTCACCGAAATGCCGAAGAGCGGAGGACCAAGAGTCAGAGAGAAGGGAAAGAAGATCACCAGTAGAGCGTTTCTTTCGAAAGCCATACTGGCGATCTGAGATAAGATTAGAAGAATTGAGATGTTTCCAAATCTTCCTGTTAAGGATAGATTCGAAAACTTTAGAAAGAACGGATGTTAAAGAAATAGGACGATAGTTAGAGGGCTGAGAGGGGTCCCCCTTCTTCGGCACAGGCTGAATGAGCGCACGTTTCCAGCAAGAAGGGAAGGTTGAAGTAGAAAGACATAGACGAAATAGTTTACCAAGGCAGGGTGCAAGCTCGAAAGCACAAGTTTTGAGAACCACAGGAGGAATACCATCAGGACCGTACGCCTTCTTAATGTTAAGCTCATAGAGAGCAGAAGTGACGTCTTTAGAAGAAATTACAATTTAGTCTAGCCCTGATTATAAGATGAACAGCTTTTCTGCAAGATTATACAAGAATATAATAAATATATATATATATATATATATATATATATATATATATATATATATATATATATATATATATATATATATATATATATATATATATATATATATATATATATAAACTATTGTTTGATCTTATTATATATATTTTTTAAATAAATTAAGCGATAGCTCCAAATAATATTATATGAAATAAAATTTCCATTTAACTTTGAAAACGAAACATCTCGGCAATTCTAATGCCAATGACAGGTTGATCAAATATAATCAGAGAGCAAATTTAATTTGAAGAAAAACATTACACATTTGTATATGCTCTTTAAAACGTTAATTAATAAATTAAAACAAATTTATTAATTATTATATAAATTGAAAAATAATTGATTTTTAATGAAGTTATTAAAAATTCTTTCTCTTTCCATAAATCAAGGTAAAGTTTTATTTAAAAATATGTTGAATATTAGAATATGAAAAGTAGCGTTTAAAATCTTATTTTAATGAATATAAATAAACATTCACCATTAATTATAAACAGTCCAAGAATGAATATTATTTTAATCAACAAGATTGAGTTATAAAATATATTTAGAAATTTAGAAAGAATGATTTTATTGAAAAAAAAAAAAAAAACGAATAACCCTGGTGATGGTGATTTCGTAAGAGAAAACTAAAAAGGAAATTCCACAGGAAAAGAAAACACTTGCAACAATTATATTTAAGTCTTTACCAAAAGGTTTTTCCTTGTCATCTGCAAATCTGTTTCAGAACTAGATTCAGAGATGCTTAGCTCACTCAAAGCACTTTGTATGTGATTTAGTTTAAACAAATAATTCAATTTCATTGTCTTTACAAAACTAATTTAATTAGGAATTTTTAGGTTCAAAAATTTCTTCATATCTTGCAATGTAGTAAACTTCTTAATACCCATGTCTTAAACACACACACACACACACACATAACATATATATATATATATATATATATATATATATATATATATATATATATATATATATATATATATATATATATATATATATATATATATATATATATATATATATATATATATGACGTAGTGCATGTTCTGCTTCCGCATCGGATTTATATACTGCTACGAAGATCCTCAAATGAGTTTTCAATATGCGAATTCGTTCTTTAAATGAAGATTTATCAAACCAAGAACATCCTTGGACGACCAAAGTTGAATGGAATTGACAATATATTAACTAGATGGAAAGATGGAAGAGTATAACACAAATGAAAGAACTCACGTTAGATGTCATAGAGAGTTAAATTTTGTTTGCAATTTCGACCTAGCGAATATATCCCAAAATGCTAACATGTAATTATTAAATAATTATTGTAATTTCTAGGTACTCTATAATCATATTAATATAAATGAAAACCAACAAATTCTTCAGTAACCTGATTAAAACAATTTTCTATTTTCATAGTGGCGATGAATAAGACGAAAGACCAAATTTAAGCTATTAATATTGTTACTTCGTATGGTAATAATTAAAGGAGAAACAATTGGCGCTTATTCTTTCTATCAGCAGCAAATAAATATTCTAAATTAAGACAACTTGAACAGCAGTTTTCCGAGATGAAAGAGATGTCAATGTCGCAAGAATATAATATTATATAAAACACAAAGAAACTTACGGGTGAAAATGGGGAGAAAATTTTATTTTTAAAATATAACTTGTCTTTAACCAAAGTAATATATTAAACGACCTGTTAAAACAGCTATCTCTATCTATCATGCGGAGATTGGAGTAGAGATTGATAGGATGCATCAACTGTTTGGTTCTCATTCAAAATCATCGTAACACCTTCAAACTCTATTAAAACCCTCCTCCGTTTTGAAATTAGTATTTAAAAAATCTTACCTGACTAAAATTATTCGAATTTCAAGGATTTAAAAATTATTCTAGTTATCGTATACATTTTTTAAACTCCAAATTTTTTAGATTACATTAAAAAACATGTTGAAAGATTTGCATAAAAGTAAAGACAACAACATCAACATCCGATCATGTTCAGATTTGGATATATTCATTACATCCATATTTAAAATAATATTATATATAATATATATATATATATATATATATATATATATATATATATATATATATATATATATATATATATATATATATATATATATATATATATATATATATATATATATATATATATATATATATATATATATATATATATATATATATATATATATATATATATATATATATATATATATATATATATATATATATATATATATATATATATATATATATATATATATATATATATATATATATATATATATATATATATATATATATATATATATATATATATATATATATATATATATATATATATATATATATATATATATATATATATATATATATATATATATATATATATATATATATATATATATATATATATATATATATATGTGTGTGTGTGTGTGTGTGTGTGTGAGCATGTATAGATATGTATAAACTTTATATAAAATTTAATATCAACGTTGGAGTAATATATAATTTGTGACATGATCGCTTTCGCCCGAGCGAAGCTTTTCCAGCAACAAATTTCATAGTCGGATGAAAATGTTTTTTTTTTTTTCTCTTCTCTTTTTAATGACATCTCAAAAAATATTAAAAAAATAAAATAAAAATAAATTAACGAAAATTTTGTCTTTTCAATTCAATGCTTTTATTTACTCTTCAAGATGATCTCTCAAAGAGAATAGTTCTTTACTATTAAAATCTCAATTGAATAAACTTTGACCTACTTTTTTTTACACAAATCTAATATGTACGATCTCTTTATTATTATATATATATATATATATATATATATATATATATATATATATATATATATATATATATATATATATATATATATATATATATATATATATATATATATATATATATATATATATATATATATATATATATATATATATATATATATATATATATATATATATATATATATATATATATATATATATATATATATATATATATATATATATATATATATATATATATATATATATATATATATATATATACTTAAATAATTTACATCCAAGTTACAGTTCTTTCATTTATCTACTCGACAAAATCTTCTGTTGTTAATATAATTGACATTTCCTTTTCTCATGATCTTTCTTAGCGTTGTCCCTCTTACTGAACAAGCGTTTACTAGGTTGGGTGTTATGTGGCTCCTTGGGAACTTCTTTTTGCCACCCTAGTTGCTTGCTCTGTATATATAGGGACGTCGTAATACATCGTGCATGTAAGATGGTTCACTAAATTATGCTCTCCTGAGTAAGGTCATTTCAACTTATCGGCTTTCCTATCATTACTCTCTTCAATCTCTTACTATCCTTAAAACTGTGGCTTCACTTCCCTCATACTGTTAATATTACAGTGAACATTGCTCTTCATAACTCTCCAGTCATATACCTCCTCTACTGAGAAAGACTCTTGCGACTCTGCTTTCCACACAGTCTCATCAATTCCCTGTCTAGTTCTCTGATACTAAATTTAATGGCTATGATTATTCTTTCAAAACTCCAATGGTAAAGTCTTTAACATCCGTCTTTCTGAAAATGTTAAAATTTTATTTGCTGTTGGGGGATGGGAAAGGGGTTCTGACTTCTAAACCAGCACCTTACACCAGTGAGTTGACATATGGAATGAAAGGAGGTTTGAGTGGTCAGAATCACAAACTTATGAAAATTGCTGAGCCTCATTTATGAAATAAATTTCCAAGTTTTAAATTAATTAAAAAGCGTTAAAATAGTCTTTCTTATCCAACATCTATCTTCTATTTCACACCTACCAAATATATCTCACATTTCACACATCCGAGTATATATATATATATATATATATATATATATATATATATATATATATATATATATATATATATATATATATATATATATATATATATATATATATATATATATATAAGTGATGGCATCCGCACTTGACGAAAATTCTATATCCGCATCCGCAAATGTGAAAATATGACATGCGATTCATCATTATATATATATATATATATATATATATATATATATATATATATATATATATATATATATATATATATATATATATATATATATATATATATATATATATATATATATATCCAAAATTCTAAGTGTTAAAAGTATTAATTAACGAGTATCTCACTAATATCTTCAGACCCATTCTTCATTTTCCTACTGTACTCAAACAAAATATATACTTGAAACTTCTGTATATAGGATAACTTACATCTCAACTTAATATCAATATTCTTACTATAATTGAAGCTACATTCCTGCAAAACCAGTTCATTCTTATAAATTATAACTCCTTCTCAATTTATAGTTTTTTTCAGACATAAAGAATCTTCACTCAATGCTTCTCAGATCCTCATTAATTTATTTATTTAAGTGTACAAGCTGTAATGCGGCATATGTATACTAAACTGGTCTACAATTGAAAGTAAGGATTGATAAGCATAGAGGAGTTTCCTTTAGAAGAGACCATCCTCTTTGCTCTCCTGTACACTCTGCCATAAAAGACCATGAACATACCCACCCTTTTTCTTCATTAAATTTCTCCGTTCTTCAACATTCATCTTCCCTTCTTGATCGTAGGATTTTGATGTTTTATACATAAAAACTCAGTGGACATCTTTAAATGATGAAGCTTCTTCTATTGTCCTTTTCACCTCAATAATAAAGTCCTTTTTCCCAAAATAGTTCAGCCTTTTTGTTTTAATTGTTTTTTAATATTAATATTATTATTTTTGATTTTTTTATTGCAACTATTAATATTTTAAATATCTTATATATATAGTTAATGAATTTATATTTTGATTGTATTTTAAAATAGAAATTTGTAAAATTTTGTTTGTGCTGAAGATGGACCAAGATAAGGTGTTAAACGTTTACAGTGTATTAAATGTGTATGTGGAAACCTTATTATTTATTGGCTTTAACCTTTCTAATTAGATTAAGGTTCACTAGGAAAGAAGCTATCTCTATATATATATATATATATATATATATATATATATATATATATATATATATATATATATATATATATATATATATATATACTATATATATATATATATATATATATATATATATATATATATATATATATATATATATATATATATATATATATATATATATATATATATATATATATATATATATATATATATATATATATATATATATATATATATATATATATATATATATATAGATATATATATATATATATATATATATATATATATATATATATATATATATATATATATATATATATATATATATATATATATATATATATATATATATATATATATATATATATATATATATATATATATATATATATATATATATATATATATATATATATATATATATATATATATATATATATATATATATATATATATATATATATATATATATATATATATATATATATATATATTACTCAAATTAAAGTTGGACTTCTCTTCTTATGGATTCTCAGTTTTTTTTTCTCTCTCTCTCTCTCTTATCATTTCTCATTTCCGGAAATAGGAGGTCTCCACCGTCGATTCTATCATGAACGTTGATTGTCTTTCTTTTTTACATGGATTCAGATGTCCGAGATTGTTACGCAAAAAAATTACATAAAGAGTTGGGTGTAAACAGGTCAGTTGTTTTGCGGACACTATAATTAAGTTCATTTCAAGTTCATGTATGTAGAAATAAATAATATCTTTTCTGTTTGCTCTTTTATTGCGGTGGGCTTATTAGTCTTTAAGGACGTGCAACTTTTCGCGATCCTTGAATTCAGTTCACCTAAAAGGAAATGTTAAAGAGGAATTCAAAATATTAACAGAATTGATCCATTCCTTTGAAAATTTTTAAATGATCGTCTTCATTGATTTTGACACCCCTCCTCCTACTCTTTCTCCTCTCAGGTGTCCAATGTCTCTACCTGTGACTACTCATGATCGGGTGCATGGGATCCTGATATCTATGAACGTCAGGAAGACCAGTGGCCCGGGTGATATTTCCCCTCGTGTTCTGAGGGAGTGTGCTTCCGAGTTGGCGCCTGTTCTCGTTCAGCTCTACTCTTTATGCCTTAATACTAATACTTTTCCTCAGTGTTGGGAGTGCGCATATGTTCAGCCGATCCCGAAAAAAGGTAGCCGCTCTGACCCTTCTAACTATCGACCTATAGCTCTCATTTGTATTCTATCTAAAATTTTGGAACTCTCCTCAACTCTCATTTCCTGGACCATTTGGAGTCTCATTCTCTTCTTTCAGATCATAAGTATTGACATCAGTATGTCAACTGGTGACTTACTTTCATATCTCACTGATTTATGATCTTCTGCCTTAGGGACTTCGGGGAATCTTGTGTGGTGGCGCTTGACATATCCAAGGTTTTTGACCGGGTATGGCATGCGTCGCTGCTCTCCAAGCCCCATTCCTTTGGGTTTCCTTCCTTCTCTTGTCTAGTTTTCTCTCAGATCGTTCCATTTCGACCAATTCCTCCTTTCCTGTCAATTGTGGTGTTCCTCTGAGTTCTGTTTTATCTTTAACTTTATTCTTACTTTTCATTAAAGATCTTCTCAACTGCACTTTTAAATCTGTTCACTCTTATGCTGATGACTCAACTCTCCATTCTTCTACTCATTTAAAATCTGCTCCCTCTTTTGCTTCTAGAGTTGCTTCTCGTCTTCAACTTTCCGATTTAATTCTTGTCCATCCGGATAAGATTTCCCGGTGACGTAATGGCAACGTTGTGAAATTCAACTCTTTAAAAACTCAACTTCTTCACATCTCCCTCTCAAAAACACCTCCCAATTCTCCCATCTTCTTCGATGGCTCTCCTGTTTTACCTGTAACAAATATTAACATTCTTGGTTTGAACATTAACAATAAATTGTCTTGAAAACCACATATCATAATTATTGCTAAGTAGGTCTCTAAGAAGCTGGAAGCAGGTTGCGAGAAGTTTTTCCTTCTGAGCAGTTACCCCAATTATATAAGAGTTTTGTTCGAACTTGCATGGAGTACAGTTTTCACATTTGGGGGTCTCCGATTCGTCCACTATCTTGGATAGGGTTGAGTCCAAAGCTAAAAGATTAATAAATTGTCCCTACTTTTAAACTCTCTTGACCCTCTGTCTCTGCGATGTGATGTTGGTGCTTTATCTCTTTTCTATTGGTACTACAATGGCAGGGGCTCGAGGTAATTTTCCTCTCACATTCTACCACCGTTGCGTCGCCCTCTTTGCACAAGTGGTGCCCTGCTTTCACGCCAATTTTGTGTGGATGCTGGAAACCCAAAGCTAGCCCGTTGTGGTGCCTCCTTCTTTCTGGCCACCTTTGTTTTGCGGAACTCTCTACCATCATCTATTTTTCCTGCTGCATTAAATCTTCCTCTCTTCAAGACTTCCGTCTGCGCCCATCTGAGAAATGTGCGTTAGGTTCGGGTTCTGGGTGGGTTTTCTTCATCTTTTTTTCTGCAGTATATGCCCCTTACTTGAAAAGGGCTTTGCTCGTGAGTGTAGGTGATTTGTAAAAAAAATCTCTTAATGCCTCAAACGAAATATAAAAACTCATAAAATGTTTGAAGAGATTCTTTTAATCAATATGGTAAAACAAACAAATTTGATGTATTTCATAAATTTAAAATTTTAATAGTCACTACATAAGAAACAACTCGCCAAGTTAGGCCAGCTGCAGGAACCCTTTAGATTGAGAGATTTATAGAGTTGCCGGTACAGTAATTTATGTTGGTGGTGTTTGGACAGCTAATCTGTAAACTGGGTTGTATGTGAAACGTTTACAGCGATTCCCCTTCACTGTAGTGCTTCTTTTCATTAAAGGCGACATCGTATAGAACAATTTATTGAAAGAATCATTATTCATTCTTGAAAAGTTTCAATGATGACTGGTTTTAGTTTACTGAAAATATTTGAATGACTAATTTTTTTCTCTTCTATAACCACATTTAAGCTAAACAATTTCAATTTAGTATCTGCCAATTGATATTTGATAGTAAAGTCAGTGTGAATCCAATATTTTTGAAATTTTGAATACTGAAGGAGTCATGAGTGACTTTTATTTCGCAGCGAAGAGAGCCGGTCAATTATGCAGGTTGGGTTGTGCGGATATTGCCCGATTTTAACACACAACTACTCTGCAGATCAAACACAATAGATTATTATGTCATATGAGTGGGGCCTTACCAATAATTTTGGAAAGTTGAAATAAGGAAAAAAATTTGCATCTTAATTAAATTTCAAAATCTAAATTTCAAACTTTCCTAAAATTAGATTTAAAAGATCATAATTGTAAGAAATAATATCCCGATTTTAATAGCAGACTTTCTTACTTAAAATTCACTTTATTCTGTTCGATACGTCTTTTAACAGTTCTCGAGAGTAGCATTCAAAATTTATTATAATTTCACGATTATTTTAAGTCAAATATAAAACGAATTGTTTTTATTTCAAACATCTCATTTTTAATTTAGAATTATAGTGAGCAATGTCTCTTTTCTGTTTGACTGAATTTTTTATTTAGAATTAGTAGAAATTTCAATTCTGAACTTGAAGAAGAAGATGGAAAAGCTTCTGAGTCACTTCGAAGCCATTTCTATAAATTGGAAATAGCATTAAAAACTTAAAAAGTGAATAATATTATAATTCAGGCTTCAGTTCTTGTCACAGTAAATTCTCAAATTCTAAAAATAGCACACTATATATATATATATATATATATATATATATATATATATATATATATATATATATATATATATATATATATATATATATATATATATATATATATATATATATATATATATATATATATATATATATATATATATATATATATATATATATATATATATATATATATATATATATATATATATATATATATATATATATATATATATATATATATATATATATATATATATATATATATATATATATATATATATATATATATATATATATATATATATATATATATATATATATATATTAGGGATGGAGTGAAGTATCGGTATCGGTATCGGTATCGGCAAGTATCGGTATCGGTATTTTAAGTATCGGTATCGGTATCGGTATCGGCCTTTCAGTATCGGTATCGGTATCGGCAAAAAATTTTTAGTATAGGAGTAAAGTATCGGTATCGGTAGTGGTATCGGTAGTAGTATCGGCAAGTATCGGCATATTTTTTCAGGTATCGGTATCGGGTATCGGCTTCGGGGAATTTTTAGGTATCGGTATCGGTATCGGTATCGGTATCGGTAAAAATTTTGGTATCACTCCATCCCTAATATATATATATATATATATATATATATATATATATATATATATATATATATATATATATATATATATATATATATATATATATATATATATATATATATATATATATATATATATATATATATATATATATTATAAATAAAATATTATGGCTTTCATATTACATAAATTTATTTTTATTTTTTCCATAAAGAATCAATACTTTTAGATTTATCTAAAAAATCGTTCTTTTCAATAACCAATCAAATATAAATTCTTTTAAACGAAATTGTAAACATGCTATATATATATATATATATATATATATATATATATATATATATATATATATATATATATATATATATATATATATATATATATATATATATATATATATATATATATATATATATATATATATATATATATATATATATATATATATATATATATATATATATATATATATATATATATATATATATATATATATATATATATATATATATATATATATATATATATATATATATATATATATATATATATATATATATATATATATATATATATATATATATATATATATATATATATATATATATATATATATATATATATATATATATATATATATATATATATATATATATATATATATATATATTATATATATATATATATATATATATATATATATATATATATATATATATATATATATATATATATATATATATATATATATATATATATATATATATATATATATATATATATATATATATATATGTTTAATTTTTTTTTTTTTTACTTTGATAACTGTGAAATTATTAAATATTTAAATATTCGGAATAAGGGAAAATTCATGGTTGATTGGGGAGTGCGTTGGGGTGTGAGTTTGGGGTGGTTTAGTTGCTTAGGGGTGGGGGGCCTCTAGCACCTGGTGGTATCCTTTAGGTAGTGGGTCTCACCGTAAAACGGTACAGTTCGGGAGTGATTGAGGATAAATTTGAGATGTCTGGAAGGAAGGGGGGGTTCAGAGGTATTAAAAGTGGGGACTCTAAATGTAAGGAGGAATGAACAAAGAAGAGAAGAGGGAAGAAGTGGGGGCTGTGATAGAGAAATTTTGGAGGTTGGATACTCTAATGCTAGAGGAAACGAAACTGAAATGGGAGGGGGATTTGGCATTTAGGAAATATAAAGGGATGCTCGTTGGAGTGAATGAGAAGGTGAGAGAAAGGGAGGGTGTATCAATTGTTATGAGAGATGAGTTGTGGAGTTGTGTAAAATGGAGAATAAGAATGGGGGCCAGAATTGTTTGCTTAAGATTAAGGTTAAGAAGGGAGTATTGGGTTTTTATTTGTACTTATGCACCAGTAGTAGGAGCAAATTAAATGGAGAAAGAGACATTTTGCGAGAGTTTGAGTGAGTGTGTGGGAAGTTTTGACGGTAGGGATCATGTTTGTCTGCTGGGGGGATTTGAATGTAAGGGTGGGTATAAGAAGGGTGACTATGGTTATAAGACCATTTGGAGTGAAAGGGATAAATGAAAATGGTACTGAAATGACTGGAATGTGTGCGGCAAAGGGTCTTATGATTAGAAATACGTGGTTTAATAAGAAAGATAATCTTAAATATAGATGGGTGAGTGGTGTGAATGGGGAAAGGGGAATATTGGATTTTGGGTGTGTGAGCTGGGAGGGGAGGAGTAGGTTGTTAGATGTCAACATGCTGAGTGGGGCTGCGATGGGTTTTTCCGACCATTATTTGGTGGTGGCGAAAATAAAAGTTAAAGGAGGATGGGAGAAAGTGGGAGGAAGGGGAGGGAGGGGGAGGGTGGTGGAGATAGTACGGGCGAAGAGGTTAGAAGAAGAGGAAGAAGAGAGGTGATTACACAAGAAGGATAAGGGAAAAATGGGAGGAGGTGAGGGGGAGTGAAGTGTAAGGGGCGGAGGAGGAGTGGGGTAACATGAAGGGAGCGTTAGTGAAGATTGCGAGAAGAGGATGTGTGGTGAAAAAATAGGGAATTGTAGAAGAAAGGGGAGTGAGTGGTGGAATGAAGAGGTGGGGAATATGGTTAAAAGGAAAAAGGAAGCCTTTTGAAAATATTTGAGCAATAAGTAGGATAGGGATTGGGAGGAGTATAGGGAGATGTGTAAGGAGGTGAAGAGGGCAAAAAGGATGAGTGGAAAAGGAGTGGGGTTAAAAGTTGGCAGAGAACTTTAAGGAAAGAAGTAAGATGTTTTGGAAGGAGGTAAATAAAGCGAGGAGAGGGAGAGAGGAGCGGAGAGAGGGAGTGAGGGGGAGATGGTGATGTGATGCAAGGAGAGAGGAAGGTGGGGGAGAGATGGAAGAGACACTTTAGTTTTGTTGACGGGGGTGGGAGGTGAGGGAGTAGTGGGGAATAATGAGACGTTATTAGAAGAAGAAGGGAGTATTAGTACAGAGGAAGTAAAAGTAGCGGTGGGAAAGGTGAAGAAGGGAAAGTCGGCAGGAATGGATGGTATATATGGGGAGATGATAAGGGTGGGTGCGGGAATAATAGTTGACTGGTTGATGAGAATCTTTAACGTGTGTTGAGGAGAAGGAAGAGTGCCTCAAGAGTGGCAAGATGACTGCATAGTGCCGATATATAAAGGAAAATGGGGATAAGATGGTGTGTAGGAATTATAGGGGGATAAGTTTGTTGAGTGTAGTAGGGAATATTTATGGGAGAGTCTTAGTATTGAAAGTGAGAGAATTGACAAGAGAGAGTGGGGGAAGAACATTGAGATTTTAGAGAGGGTAGGGGATGTTTGGATCAGGTCTTTACACTGAGAATGATTGGTGAGAAATTGCGTGAAAAAGAAAAAGTGGGGTATGTATGCTTTATGGATTTGGAGAAGGCGTATGATAGAATTTGTAGGAGGAAGTTGTTTGAGGTACTAAGGGAGGGGGGAGTGAGATGTATATTATTGAATGGGATTAAATCATTTTAAGAACTGTTGAGCGAGGATGAGGGTGAGAGGGGAACTGAGTGAATGGTTTAACGTGGGGGTTGGACTGAGGCAGGGGTGTGTAATGTCACCGAGAATGTTTAATGTGTTAATGGATGGTGTTGTTAGAGAGATGGAGAGAGAAGGAAAGGGTATTAGGTTGAGAGGTGGAGAATGGAATGGGAGGATAAATATCTTGTTGTTTGCGGATGATGCGGTGTTAGTTGCGGAATCTGGGGAGAAGCTAAGAATGTTGACCAAGTAGTTTGTGAGGGAATGTGTGTCTAAGGGATTGAGGGTAAACTCAATAAAGAGTAAAGTATTGAGGATTGAGGGCAGGGATGAGGCAGTAAGAGGGGAGGAATAGGGGAGAGTGTCGAGGTATGGGGAGAGAAATTTAAGAAGGTAGAAGAGTTTATATATCTGGGAATGCTGGTGGAGGGAAAAAAAGGAAATGGATGGGTAAATAAAGAATAGAGTGATGGAGGGAATTAAAGTGATATAGGGACTGAGAGAAGTATGGAAAAAGGGAGAATATCGAAGGAAATAAAGGTTAAGAATGTTTGAGAGTATGTGTCTACCATCTGTAACGTATGAGTGTGAAACATTAGTGATAAATGCTCAGATGAAAAGATTAGAAGCTTTTGAGATGAAATGATTGAGGGCTGTATGTGGGTTAAGGAGGGTAGATAGAATCAGAAACGAAAGAATAATTGAGATGTGTAAATTGAAGAGTGAAATAAAGGGTAGAGCTGAAAAGGGTGCATTCAGGTAGTTTGGGCATATGTGTTGAATGGATGAGAATAGGATATGATGGTGGGTAGAGTGATGAGATTCGAGGTAGAAGGAGAAAGAGGAAGGGGAACGCCGAGGTGGAGGTGGATATGAAGGTGGACGAATGAGGTGAGGGAGATATTGTGGGGGGAGAAGTCTGAATGTGGACGAAGGTAGGAGAGTTGCGAAGGACAGAGTGAGATGGAAGTCAGTGGTGATAGGGGAGATAGAGTATTGATATATGTGTGAGCGAACTGTGACGGGCTCCACTCCATGAGAATGGGAAAGGTGAATATGGTAAAATAAATAAATAAATATATATATATATATATATATATATATATATATATATATATATATATATATATATATATATATATATATATATATATATATATATATATATATATATATATATATATATATATATATATATATATATATCGTACATAATAAATATATAATGTTTTTCTGTAATTTCTGTGAAGCTTTAAAAGTACCAAGTACTTTGATGTGAGTCTGGAAAGTATCAGTTCAGCTGCTTTTGCCTTTGTGAATCGTAATTGAGTTTTATCTTCTGCTTTTGAAAGCCAAAAATAGTTCAGTTAGTGAATTCTTCTTTAAAACAATCACCTCATTCAAAATCTAATATTCTTGTGCCGTAAAACTAATACTTTCAATTGCTGAATCTTTAATTTATTTTAAATATTGTGTGGTGAGAATTAGCGTCTCTTTTCTGTCGTTCTTCTGGTTTGGCGTCAATCCTTAATTAAGTTCCATTTAGAGAGATTTGTCAATTTTATCTGTTTTGAAGTTAAGCAAATAATTGAAGGTAGTGATAAATATAAATTGTTCCTTTTATTATTATTCCATTATATACTGACTTCCCTTCATTTGGTGAACATCGTGTTTCGAAATGCACCTTCAACGACCTAATCACAGTGCTTAAAATACACTTCCACCTCCACTTTGACCAATCATAATCAGGTTAATTAGCTTCGTAAATTTCTTTATTTCTTTCTCGCTTTATTTACTGCTCATTTAATTTATATCTAAAGGTTTATAATTTCACACCTTTTATATTTTATAAGTATTGTAAAGAGTCAGATTGATTTCAAATTTCTTTTGTTATTTCGTATTATTATGTATAAAGCGTTTATTTCTTATTTTGGAGTTAGATATTTATTTCATTTATTTATTTTTTATTTTATTTATTTTTCGTTCATTTTTCTTAAGATTTATGTAATTTTCATATTTCCAGATATTTTAGTTCATTCTCAGCTGTTCTTTTACATTTAAATATATTGTGGGTTAGGCATTTCTTTTTCGTTTTATTTTATCTTCCATTTTTCTGTCTTATTTCGTATATATATATATATATATATATATATATATATATATATATATATATATATATATATATATATATATATATATATATATATATATATATATATATATATATATTCTTAAAAACGATATCGGTCATAGAGAAAACGTCGTCTTTAATACCTGTTTTTACATTTCGGTAAAACTCTGGAGATATAATAGACTTTTTGTGTGACACTGGCGCCTCCGTCAGCGATGTTCCCTCTACCTTAGCCTAACGAATACCCTTTAAATACATCCGTTATTCGTGCATTCATGTTACCGCGAGCTTGGCACTACTTTTGGTCTGCCTAAATTCAGGTGTGATTTCCAATGGACTTTCGTGGTCACGGATGTGAATAAACCTTTTCCGTCACTACGGTCTACTCATTGATTGTGGGAATTTCACCATCTTAGACCCTAGACCTTCGATTCAATTTTGTTTCTTGTGAAGTAGCCTGTTCAATTCAAACCTCTGTTTCCTCTTTGCAGTTCCGGCTCTTCCTCTCTGGTGTTTAGCGCATATCTAGCGCATTAGCGCATTTATTTTTTACACAGAGCTCTATTCAAGGAGGGGGTGCTAGAGCAATAAAAGAATACAAAACTCTACAAGTTTCGCCTAACGTAAATTTCGAAGGTGAGCACGGACGTGGGCTTTAAAATAATAGAGATTAAATTCGGCAGAAAGCACAATGAGGGCTGGAAAGAAGGAGGCACCATAACGGACATGTCTCGATCTGCCTATGTCAACACAAAATTTATGTGCAAACAATGCACCCGTTGTACTACGAGGACGCCGAAAATGTAGAGGTATACGAGTGGATAGTTCCCTCGATCATTTCCCTCTGTAGCACATGTATAGAAAAGTGACAAGGCACCAACCGTTAAAGGGTCAAGTGAATTAATAAGAGAGCGGAACAATTAATAAGTATTTTAGCTTTTGACTCAACACTACCCAAAGACGAGTGAAACCTTAACAACCCCAGATATGAGAGCAGCTCTCCATACAAGAGAGGATGTGGCCCTTGTATAATTGAAGTAACTGCGAAGGAAAAAATTATCTCAGTCTAATCAGAACTCCCAGCTTCTTTAAGGCCACCCTAGAAACGATTGCGATGTTAGGTTTATAAAGACATTTTTTTGTTAATGTGAAGGTAAGGATGCTGGTACTGTTCAACAGGAGAGACGGGAGAACCTTAGAAAGAAATAGGAAAGTTGGGAGGCGTCTTTGAGAGGGAGAATTATAAAAATTGAGCTTTTAAAGAGTTAAGAGTTAAATTTCACAAAGTTGGGACGACCCCACAGTTATATATATATATATATATATAATATATATATATATATATATATATATATATATATATATATATATATATAATATATATATATATATATATATATATATATATATATATATATATATATATAATAATATAATATTAAAAACTCTAATACTAATAAAAAATTGAATAATTTAAATATAAATTGAATATGCTGCATATGGTTTGATACATAAGCTAATAATATGTACATACATATTTATATAAAATACATAGCATGCACACATACATACGCACGCACATATAATTATACAAGCATAAGGTTATTTTTTATGCATATATATATATATATATATATATATATATATATATATATATATATATATATATATATATATATATATATATATATATATATATATATATATTTAGTGTTGCGATTGCAAATGTAAAGAAAGCATTAGATATAGTTTAAAGTGCAATAGCAAATCATTTAATGGAGCTACTCTATTAATAAGAACTATAGAATAAATTATGTAATATGCGGGGGAAATAATTTAATATCTTATTCACTTCCATTCTTTAATATTATCGCCAAATGAGTAGAGGAAAAAAATCCGTTAATTAAAAATTAAAACAGATTAGCAATGTTAATATTGAT
>SEYY01023170.1:27500-95133 GCA_009176605.1 Armadillidium nasatum | reverse complement strand
GCTTCCAGCATTGAGGAAAAGTATTAGTATTAAAGGCAGAGAGAGTAGAGTGAATTAGGACAAGTGCAACTCGGAAATCCTCCTTAGAATGTAGGGAATGTTCATATATATAATTATTATTATTATAATATATTAATATATATAATTTATATATATATATATATATATATATATATATATATATATATATATATATATATATATATATATATAAAGGGTGGTTAAATTTTAAGGGCGATGTTGATTTTGAATAAAACACAAATTACTTAGGAATTTATTGTCATTTCTTTTTTTTATGATAATATGGTATGGTTCAATTATGTATGGAACAAAATATCGGCCAAATGGCCGCCGCGACCTCGGCGGCACACCTCCATCCGATGGTCCAAATTTTCGATGCGCTGAGGCATAATTGGGGTTCTATGCCGTTAATGTGCCGAATTATCTCATCCTTTAGCTCTTGAATTGTTGCTGGCTTATCGACGTACACCTTTTCTTTCAAATAACCAAAAGAAAGAAGTCCAACGGTGTAAATCACATGATCTTGGCGGCCAATTGACATCGCCACCACGTGAGATAACACGGCCATTGAATTTGTCGCGCAAAATAGCCATTGTTTCGTTAGCTGTGTGGCAAGTGGCACCGTCCTGTTGAAACCACATATCGTCCACATCCATACCTTCCAATTCGTGCCATAAAAAGTTCGTTATCATCTCACGATAGCGAACACCATTCACAGTAACTGCCTGACCGGCCTCATTTTGGAAAAAATACGGCCCGATGATGCCGCCAGCCCATAAACCACACCAAACAGTCACTTTGTGGGTGCATTGGTTTTTCGACAATCACTCTTGGATTAGCATTCGCCAAATCCGGCAATTCTGCTTATTGACGAATCCACTGAGGTGAAATGTGCCTCATCACTGAAGATGATTTTCCTCGAAATTGATCATCCACTGTTGCCATTTCTTGCCACCATTCTGACCATTGACGACGTTTTGTATGGTCAAGAGGCTTTAGTTCTTGAGTCAATGCACCTTGTAAGCGTTTAAATGCAAGTCTTTATGCATAATGTTCATCAACGACGAGCGTGAGGGGTGCAATTGTTGGGCACGACGACGAGTTGAAGTGGATGGATCCTCAGCCACACTATCGCGAACAACAGCAATATTTTCTGCAGTACGAGCTGTACGAGCATGCACTGGTCTTTTCAAATCTCCTACAGACCCGGTTTGCTCAAATTTTTCACGATTTTTCCGATTGTACGCACATTTGGACGATTAAAATGACCAAAAAAATCACGAAGTGCACGATATCATTTTGATTTGAACGCCCATTTTCATAATAAGCCTGAATAACTTTAACGTTGCTCCATTGTGTATCTTTCCATTTTTCAAATTGAGTAAGTCTGAAATTGAAAAAAGTCAAATGAATGCAGTAAAAAACTTGACGTTTAGGTGTGGTTCACATTCAACATCGGCCTATATATATATATATATATATATATATATATATATATATATATATATATATATATATATATATATATATATATATTATATATATATATATATATATATATATATATATAATTTGTTTTTTGCAGTTTTTGTGTATGAAAAATATTAAGAAGTTTTTGCAGACATGTTCTCACTACTTTGACCTCAGAGAGTCTGACTTATTTGATCCACAGATGTTGTTTGAATTTGTAGATTTTGGAAAGGTATATGTTTATATATAGTTATATATTATATATATATATATATATATATATATATATATATATATATATATATATATATATATATATATATATATATATATATATATATATATATATATATATATATATATATATATATATATATATATATATTTTAATAAAGGTGGCCAGTTTTCATTATGCATGCTGCAAGGTCCTGTGTTATGTTTAATTAAGTAGCTTAATAAATAATTTGGTATTCTATAACAAAGCTATATATCAGCCAGCCTAATTAAGGTTGAATCAACACAAAAGTGGTGTTATTTATTATAATCTTGATTTAAACATTTTTTAAACACTATTAATTTTCACATGTTTGGTAGTCATTTCATTTTCTAGTTGACTCCTAACTTTAGTGAAAACCAGGCCAAAAGTTGAAAACAAAATTTTTGAGGTAGGACTTGGTGAACAGCTCTGTAAATTGCGAATAAAAATTGATCAAACTGAAGTGGCAGATTGCTGTCTTACAATGTCTGATTCTTCATGACAAACTACCACTTTACTAGTTTCTCCTTGTATAAGTTCAGGATTTGATAGTTAAACATTTTTAAACGGACCAGGTATCTTTTAACCTGTATGCAGTAAAACCTTATAAATAACCAAGATAAAATTAGAAATTGTCAACTCTTCTAGTGCGTGTGTTAATCTTTTTGATTTCATTGTTGCAATACTTGCACTTTTCTGGTGCTTTTATTCATTGAAACTTCAGTCCATTCATGCCATAATTTTCTTCTAGATTCCACTCACATATTTTCATAAAAAAAAAAAATTAATAATGGTGGGTAATTTTCATCACATGTTGCAAGGTGCACTCTTTAAGTTTAATTGCCTATTAAGTTTAACATGTTTTACAGTTTTTTTAATTCTTAGTTGATTCCTTAACTTGGTTCAAACAAGACAAATTGTAGAAAACTCCCTTCAATTGAGCAAATCTCTGTAGAAAGCTCAGTAATTTAGAATAAAAATTTACAAAGCCTTGGTGGTGATTTGCTGATTTTCTATGACAAATCACCACTTTGCTAGTTTCTTCTTGTTTAAATTCATGATTTGATTGTTAAACATGATTTCCAGAAACATCTTTTATCTTGAATGCAGTAAAACCTGCTAAGTAATTATGATAAAAATATTAATCCACTTTTCTGCCAACTCTTCCTGTGCATGTTTAAATTTTCTTCCTTATTTCATATTGCAAAACCTGAACTTTACTTTGCTAGTGCTTTCAACATTTGAAACTTCAGTTAATTTATGTCCTAATTTTCCTGTAGATCTCATAGTATTATAACAAGGAATAGATTTTAGTTTATCAAACTTTAAATTATAAGATAACTTGAATAAAAAAAAAAAATTACATTCAGTTACAGTTACAGCTAGCTGTAAATGAAAAGAAATAATAATAAAATAGAAAAACATTTTCCCTGTTTTTTTTTTTGTTTTTTTCCTGAAAAAAATGAAAAAAAAACCCTGGTTCAGGGAGCTTTTCAAAAAAAATTTTTTCCACCCTGATATATATATATATATATATATATATATATATATATATATATATATATATATATATATATATATATATATATATATATATATATATATATATATATATATATATATATATATATATATATACACAGTATTTTGTTAGAATTTTTATCATAAACCCTAACATACAGATACAACTAATTTCAAAAGACTACTTACAACCAATTATTTTAATATACTTGCCAAATAAGAAACCCCACTTACCAACTCCTCAGAACCTATGGTACCAATCGGACTGAACAGTGGGAAAAATCAGAATACTAATGATAGGTAGCAACATAAATTTTATAAATTTACAAGATTGAAGTGAACTTCAAAATTACTTGAACAATCAATGGATATTTACTAATGATGATATATATAACAAAATAATTAAAATTTGCTATCTTTAAATTATTTGCACACATTAGGTACTTAAGACCTTTAATTAAATTTACTATTCCAATATTTGATTACTGTTTCTATATTAATGTACCTAATATTTTGATTTAAAGAATAAGTCAATTTTTATGTTTGCATTGATCAATTCCACTATTTATTTAGTTGATTTATAAAACTTATGACTATATATACTGTCATTTAGACATTTATTCAAACTTTATAATTAAAAAAAAAAATATATATTGTGAAGTTCAGTTTTATTTAAACTGTACTTCTCTATCTTTTTCTTAAAAATGTATCATTAAAGTGATAATTCACTTTATTTTATATGTTAAATATTTTACTTTCTTAAAAGTTGTTAATTTTTGAATATATAATTAGATATTATTATAATAATAACATAGTAGCTAAATTACTATAAGCTAAATTACTATAAAAAAAGGCAAGATTTTTATAAGAATTTACGGCGAGATGAATTGATGAACGGATCATCTTAGAACAGCGACAGATGATGAGATGAAACAAAAAGAGATGACAGAAGAAATCAACGATAAAAACATCGATCAACAAGATTTCTCCTTGGCTTTCAGGCGAGGAGACACTTCTAAACCTATTGCTCTTTAGAGAATAGGGAAGTGAAATATCTTACCAACATTTATTACTTTATTTCTCAAGATCTTATATTTTTAAGACGTCTACCTAAATTTTAGAAGATTAGTTCATTTAGATTAAGTTGTCGAATCCATGGAACGCCCTCCAAAGAGTTAAAGCCATTTTTATTATTCCGGCCTACGTTTATTATCTTATGTTTATATTTAGAAGAATTACATTTATTTACCAGAACATTTGTTTCAAAAGTCATCCCCCTTAAGGATAAAAATTATTTTACATATATATATATATATATATATATATATATATATATATATATATATATATATATATATATATATATATATATATATATATATATATATATATATATATATATAGCAAAAATAGATGTGCTCCCCTTGAATGATAATTTAAGCAAGAACAAAATAACATACAATGAATGTTTCATTGAACTTTAATGATTATACAGTGACATGACATTTTAACGTTTCAGTTTATTAATTATAACTTAAACAATTTTCATAAGTCACTGATATATATATATATATAATATATATATATATATATATATATATATATATATATATATATATATATATATATATATATATATATAATATATATATATATATATATATATAAATAAATATAATAATGAATTAATACAATAAATAAACATATATATAATATATATATATATATATATATATATATAATATATATATATATATATATATATATATATATATATATATATATATATATATATATATATATATATATATATATATATTATATATATATATATATATATATATATATATATATATATATATATATATATATATATATATATATATATATATATATATATATATATATATATATATATATATATATATATATATATAATATATATATATATATATATAGAATAATAAAAATATATATATATATATATATATATATATATATATATATATATATATATATATATATATATATATATATATATATATATATATATATATATTATATATATTATATATATATATATTTATATATATATATATATATATATATATATATATATATATATATATATATATATATATATATATATATATATATATATATTATATATATATATATATAAACAATAATGATAGGTATGAAGCACACTAAAAGGACTGGATATGACAGTAACTGGGAAAAAATAATACATATTGTGAATGATACATATATAAATAAAGTGAAAATTGGTTAGTTAATTATTAGACAAATTTTTAAAGAGAAAACAAACACAGATAAGAAACAGACCCACACTTAAATACACATGCATGTATACCAAAAAGAGCACATATGCATATAACACTGACAAACAACATATATGCAAAGAGTAGAGACAGATAAACGAACAAAAAAAAGATACTCAAGGGAAGATAGAATCCCACCCTGAAAATATTAAGAATGAGAAGCACATTTGTGCATACAATGGACAAAGAGAGAGTAAAGGAACAATAAAGGGAGAAGACCAAAGAAAACTGACATAGAACAGTAAAAAGGGAATGAGAAGAAATGAAAAGGTCAAGAATGAGGAATGTATAAAGGACAGGCTAACAGATTATTATTCAGTTCAGGTTTATGTTTGGTGATATATAGACTCCAGAATATGAAGAGAAATGGGATCAGAAGCTGAATCCAAAATAGAAAAATGCTGAGGAAGAGTAAAAGTACTACAGGACGATGAATGGGAGTGAATATTAGACTGTAAAGGAGAGGAAATAGGGAGGGAAGTACAGTGTGATAAACTTTGGTGCTTG
Organism: Armadillidium nasatum; assembly: GCA_009176605.1. Taxonomy (NCBI): domain Eukaryota; kingdom Metazoa; phylum Arthropoda; class Malacostraca; order Isopoda; family Armadillidiidae; genus Armadillidium; species Armadillidium nasatum. The sequence continues at coordinate 89,016 of SEYY01023170.1, read as the reverse complement.
ATGATATCGGAAGCAAAAAGAGATTTTGAAAGAGGTATAAGTGAATCAAATATCTAATGAGAGAAATAATGTGAGATTTATGTAATTTAGAAGTGAAAGATATAGAATAATTATTTAAAAATGGAAAACTAAAGTAAATGATCTTTGGAGCTGTGTGAACGGACAAGGAAGGGATGAAATTTTGATGTAAGAAACTTTGAGATGTGTTGGTGAATGAGATGGAGAGGGAAATTGTGAGTCTTAAATAAGTTAATCAAAAAGTTATGTGAAGGAGATATTATAGGCCCTATGTGAAAAGTCAAAATGGTGTTGATTTTATAATTGAATGGAGATGAATTATAAAAGTTAGTAATGGAAGAAAGAAAGGATGGTTTATGGAAAATAGAAGTGTGAAAGATAGGGAAGTTTTTGAAATAGAAATGTCAAGAAATGGCAGGGTACCTATCTTGTTCAGGTTCTATAGTAAATTTAAAAATATTTGGATGAAGTGTGTTAATATGATTTAGAAAACTATGAGCTTGAGTTGTAGAGGGAAAAAGAAAGAATGTCATCAACATATCGCTGATAGAAAAAAGGAGTGACAGGAAAAGAACTGGAAAAATACGAGGACTCTAATTGAAACAAAGAAATCTGCTAATTTAGCGCCCAGCGGGGAGCCCATGGCTACACCACACCATCAGTTTGTTGGAAAAGGTCATCATTAAATATGAAATAAGTATCTGAAATAGCTAGAGAAAGAAGTAGAATAAAAGTTGATTTATCTAAGTTATGAAATAAGGTGTTATGTTGGAAGACATATGTTCTATAAGGAGAACAAGGGTGAGCTGGAGAAGAATGTTTAGTAAACAGAGACTGTATATCCAGTTAACACACAAAGGAATTAGCATAGGGAACTTGATTGGGTAATAAAACTATGAGAATTTGTTACACTAAAGGAAGACTTAAAAGAAGATCTAATAATTTGAGACAAGAATTTGGCTAAGGAAAAGTTGTGCATATATGATGCCAGAATTGTTCTCAAAGGACAGTTGGGTTTATGAATCTTAGGAGAGCCATAAATGGAAATATTTGGTAATATAGTATGTCATTGGCAACTGCAAGTTATTGAATGATCTTACGTAATGGAGTGTTGACTTTTTTAAATTTGGTGGGTATCTGAGAGTAGATTAGTCATTTTCTGGTTACAGTCATCTCTGTTTAAGATGACTACTTTGGTTTTGTCTGGAGGATATATGACCAAATCATGATAGGACCCAATGTTCTTAAGAATCTTGAAATCTTGATTGGATATAATTAATGGGAGGACTTAAGATGGTCAAAAAACATCCCACTCGCCTTAGCACAAACTTCCACAAAGTTGAAATGGAAAACAGGTTCATTCTTTAAAATTGATACAAGTCTTTCTTATTGACAAAAAAGTACTTAAAGAAATTATATTTAGAAAGAGGAAGAGCAAAATCCAAACCCAAGAGCCAGAAGTAACTTCTCTCATGACAAAAGAACATAATTTGAATAGTTTTTGATGACCAGATCCAACATTACTGATCGATGGTGGAGAAATATTATGTTGCACTAATTTGGAGATGATGAAGAGCTGTATCTTTACGAATCTGAGCAAGAGTCGCATTAACCACCGTTCTTAAGCATAAAAAATCAATAAATGATAAATTATTATTTAACTTTAATCTCATTGATCTTGTTTATAATTATTAAAGTTCAATGATACATTCATTGTTTGTTATTTTGTTCTTGCTAAGATATATATATATATATATATATATATATATATATATATATATATATATATATATATATATATATATATATATATATATATATATATATATATATATATATATATATATATATATATATATATATATATATATATATATATATATATATTTAGGTGTCCCTTATTTTCAGGAAAAAATTTTTTGGAGAAAATCTGAATGTATAATCACTATTTTTGTTCTCTTTGGTGATTCCAACTTCTGTGGGAAACTTACTCAATTAGATATCAATAACCCTTGCAATCTTTAAGTTAAAGCTCCTAGGTTGTCTTAATCCAAAATCAAAAATAAGTTGCACCCACATATTGTTTTTCCTTCATAACCTAGTTTTAAAGATATTACCATCAAATTTTCATTCCCAGATACAAGCAGTTGACTCTGTAATAATAATTTAATTTTTATGTGCACTCAAATAGGTTTCCATGTTAGAGTTCAAGTTCAGCTCAAGTTTTGAGAACTGCAGGAGGAATACCATCAGGACCATACACCTTATTAGTGTTAAGCTAAGAGGGAGCCAGAATGATATCTTTAGAATAAATCCCAATATTAGGCATAAATGAATTGGAAGGGGTTGAAGGAGAAGGAATAGCTCTGGAATCATCTAAAGTAGAGTTGGGGGCAAGAGTTTGAGTGAAGAATTCTAAGATTGTAAAAGTGCTGATATTTCATTAAAGGAAGCAAAAAGAAAATATTATACTCAAAAAAATGAAAACCAAATTAGTTAGGAATGTTTTGGTTTATCTGGGCAATTTTGATAATGATGAAATGGTTACAAAGCATTTCCCAAAAAACATAAATTTAGTTCAGTCAGTACCAAGTATGATTAAAAAATTTTTAAAACCTATTTTAAAAGAAAAAAATTGGAATATAGGAGTGTACAAAATAAAATGTGAAGATTAGATGGAAATATCAGGACTCTTACAATCTTAGAATGGATGATAGGAATTCAGCCCTTACACTACATAGAAATAATGAGAATCATTTTATAAATATAAATAAATTTTCATCGATTGCAAATATTCATGGTAGTAATTCGAGAAAATTTTTAGAATCAATTATCATTGACAACACTGATAATTGAATATCAATAATGGGACTTTCTATTTGGACTCTTTAGCAACTAATATTTTTAAAAAAATGTCCTTTCTTTCAGAAAAATACTTTTAACTTTACTTAATTGATGGAATTTGGAAAGGTTGCTAAGATTTTTGATTTCTCATTCATTTAAACTAATGTTATTTCATTTTCATTTTTCTGCTAAAATCATGTGAATAAGGAAACCTATATATTACTTCAAAAGCTAGTGAAGGATAGAATAGAATAAATTGATAAAAAAAAAAAAAAATTTTTTAAAAATATTTTTTTTTTTTTTTTTTTTTTTTTTTTTTTTTTTTTTTTTTTTTTTTTTTTTTTTTTTTTTTTTAATTTTTTTTTATTTTAAATATATTATTATATATATATATATATATATATATATATATATATATATATATATATATATATATATATATATATATATATATATATATATATATATATATATATATATATATATATATATATATATTTTTATATTTTTAAGGTTTTGTTCACACTGTCAAAATTAAGCCATTCTCCAAAAGTTCTGGGTCTAAACATTGAGTAAGTATGTAATTTATCAAGATTTCTTGCTAGAGGTTAATTTAATAATTTTTATCATAATGTGTTTATGGTTTCTGAAAGAGTTTAGGGGTAAGGTTGGAAATAGGATATTGGGTTTGTAAAAAGAAATTTTTTTTTTTTTATAAAATTTTGAAATCCATAAAAAGTTACATAAAACAAACTTTTGTAAAGCACTTTAAAGTATTTAGATGCCTAACATAAAAGATAATTGTTTTAGATTTACTCAGTTTTAGTGACCTAGGCATAATAATTTGGTATGATTTATTAGAGAAAGAAAGCCTCATTGGGCATTACCCAAAAAATATGTTTATATACAGCATTATTATTCCCTACACTTAAGAATGAGGAAAAATAAAATAAATTGCTTTAAAAGTTGTAGCATATGATATGCAAATATTTTTTCTAAGTTGCATTGAATCCAGAAAACTTAGATCACTAAAATTAAAAAGTTTTCATTAAATCAATTAGTATAGAGATGAAAATGAAAAGTATGTATTTTCTTGAATAAATCAACCTTAAAAGACAAAATTAATAAAATAATCAAAAGAAAAATAAATGGGGTGAAATTTCATGTCTGCCTGCAAGGTAGTGTCCATTTTAGTTATATGGGAATGGTAAACAGTGGTAGAGGAGGTTCTCTGGTTCTGGCAACTGTGCAAAGATCCTTTTTCATATCTTCCAAGTGTGTTTCCATTTTCATTCAATATGTGATGTGACTTTTGCTTAGTTTCTATTTATTTAAAATAGAAGATCTGTGGAAATGAGGAGAACCATTAAAAAAAAAAAAAAAAGGTTTACAATAGAAGAACTGATGATTAAAGGTTTATTATTATTATTGTAAATAACATAATTATTCTTGTAAAATAAGCTGAAAATGTTTTGCTTTAAAAATTACCAACAAAAAAACTAGGTAAAAAATAGATAGTTTTGATCTTTGAAAGCAGTGTAATTTTAATATACAGAAATTCAATTCCCTTATTCTGAACTTCAAATGGCCAGTCATCCAATTCTCAGATATGATCCTCTATTCTTATTTCATTAGTTTCATTGCCATAGAATAATTTACATTTTCTATGGTTTGGATTGCTTGTAAGGATGAGGGCCACATCTCAGATATTTTCTTAGTCAGTAAATTATAAATTTTATCATTTATTTTTTTTTTTTTTTTTTTTTTTTTTTTTTTTTTTATATTCTCATTGTTTTTTGTTTCAGGGGAGACTGACATCATATTATTTATGGTTAATTTTGTATTTTTATAGTTATACATACACATGTTATAATTAGATTTTTAATTTATATATTGTTTGTTCATTAAAAATGTGACTTACAAGTGTGCCATTTTTTTTTCTTTTCAGGGGTTTTCCAAAAAATTTTTCAAATAGACACTATGACCATGAAATTTACAAAACTCTGCAGGATTTGGCCAAGTAAGTACCTTCCTTTATTATTATTATTATTATTATTATTATTATTTATTAAGGATGAACAATGAATGATTAAATAATTTAGTAAAATAATTATATTTTTCTTCTTTTTTAAATATTTAGTTCATAAATGATCCCTTTTAATTTTCTCATATTCAAAGTTTTTTTTTTTTTGCCCAAACATTTATACTATTGGTATTTTACCCCAAGTAAATAAAGACATCTTCCTGTACTGAAGTCCATTTTTTCAAAGAATTATTTGTAGTACGCCCTATATAATTATATAAAATCATTTATAAATGAAATGAAGAAATATGCAGCGAGAGAAATCATAACATTAGTTGATTTAAAAGAAGATTTACACTAGTTTCTAGGTGATATTTTGCCCCCTTTTACAGATATGATTTTTTAGCCCAACTTCCCAAATTCTCATTTTTATGGCTGAGATTAAAATGTATAATTAAGTAATTTAATTAAAAAGCTTAATCATGTGTCGTACAAGCATACATAGCTTGAATAAATAGAATGTTTCATTGTAGAGAAGTTAGTAATGTAAAGCAATTTATATTTTCAAAAATGTTTTCAAATAAAATCAAAATTATATTCGTTATTCTTTTGTCAATCACAAAAATTCTAGAAATTTAGTTTTTTCTTTAAGCTTCTTTATTTATGTACTTCAATCATTACAATATATCTAATCAAATTTGAAATGACACGTAACAAAATAAAGTTATGACAACTTTAGGGATTACTAGTAACAAATGATTAAGTTTGCTTTTTATTAAATTTTAACATGTTAAAATCTTCAACTAAATGAGCTTCTAATGAAATGAAGCATAGATTAAATAAAATAGTAATAAATAGATGAAAAAGTATATAAGATGGGCATATATAAGAAAAGTATTTAATCATATATATATATATATATATATATATATATATATATATATATATATATATATATATATATATATATATATATATATATATATATATATATATATATATATATATATATATATATATATATATATATATATATAGCTTAAATTGCGTAAATACAAAAGAGGTATATTTAACTTGTACAATAAGTATTGTTAATCAATGAAAGGAACAGAGAATCACTGAATTTTATGTACCGTATATAAAAAAAAATATTTTGGAACATTTTATCATCATCATCATATTATTAATTTTTATCATTATTATTATTATTATTGTATTTTCATTTATTATTATTTTTATCATTATTGATGACTGACATGTTTTTAATGATTTTTCTGTGTTATTCATAATGAGAACATTTGGAAAATGGAAATTTACAGGGTTTCCTCTTACTTTGAATGAAATAAATAGTTGAAATAGTAAATAAGTGAATAACAAAGCGATGTAGTGAAATTAAAACTATTTTATTCCCTCTCCACTTATCTAAATATATTTCTTTTTATTAATTATCTGTATTGAGTCACTTTCACAAACTTGCAAAACTAGGTTTCAATCATTTGCTATTTTGTTGTATTTTTTTTAATATAAAAAATAAATAAAAATAAAGTGTCATTAAAATGAGATAGAGTGCAGCATGTTAGTTGATTTAGAATATATAGCACCTGAAATTAGAGAGAAGTATATTAGTTTATTGAGAATATATATTGCCAGAATTTTTATATATATATGAATATAATTTGAATGAAGTGAAATAATTTGCACATTATTTTTTTAACAATAAGAACTTTTAAAATGTACTCCAGTTTAGGAGATCCATTGTAGGAGCATAAGGAGGAGTAAAGGAAAGAGGATGAAGATGATTATTGTCGTTGGTTGTTTTTATGTTGAAATTTGGGGCAGTGTAAAGGTAGTAAAAAGATTATAACAAGATTGATAATAGGAAATTTGTGAGGTAATCAGTGGTGTTTTGAAAAAAATAATAAAAATAAATTATTTTCTTTGTTGCAAATTTTTTTTTTACCAGCAAACTAAATGGAAATATCAGAAAAATTGTAAAAATTTTGAGTTTTTAAGATCTGAAGATGATTTGTAGAGTATAGTAATGAAATTATGAATGTGGAATTCCATAAATGATTTGAAATAATTAATTTATAAAGTAAATTTTATTGTGGGGTTAGAGATTAAGGATATTAATTATTATGAAAAAAAAGATGAATGTGGGTTTTACTATGATGAGTAGATTACTGAGTGAACCTACACTGATGTTATCATTCTTTATGTAATGTGTAAGAGAGTATTTAATTGGGTATATACCGTATGTATGTAAACATGATGTTACAATAGTCTGTATTAAAAATTACAATAGCAGGGAAAAGCTAAAAAGGAAATTTACTTTAAATTTGATATTGAGTTTGGTTAATTTGGTCATGCACCTAATAAAGATTTTCCTTACATAATTTTACTTCATATTCTACAATTAGAGGAGTACTGAAACATAATTTTAATTTTACTCACAAGTGATATATTTCTCAGCCATAATACTGAGGCTGCAAATGCAAACTCTGTTGATGAAGATTGTAGTCTTCATACTGTACAAAGACCAGTTTCAATTCGATTCAGAAATAATGCAGAAGATATATATGAATCTCTTTGTTACGTCACTTTGAAACCTCAAGCGGTATGCAAGATTTTTGAAATACGATGCAAGGCTTTTAAATAGTATAAATATTATGTTTTTGTGTTTTTTAAATTTTTGGTGTTGTGTGCATTACTTTAAGTTTTAAATTTGCATCAATATGTTGAATTGTGTGTTTTTTTCTTTTAAATTAATTTTACTTACACATTTACACACTGATCACAGACCATATTATATTTATTTTTGTCAGCAGATCCTTTGCTCTGCGCTTTTGACTAGTGTTGTGACTAAGACTGGCAACATATTTTTTATAGACATATCATAATGAGAAGGATGTTCAATTCTTCTATTTTTACACTATTGCAACAGTTAGCAATATTTTTTGTTTACATTTTATGAGTGCTGTTAAGATTTATAAAATGAACATTATTTTCTTAACAAAGTAGGTGGGCTAAATATTTTTTATTTATAATTTTCTAATGATCAATTATCGGCCAGAATTGAAGACTGCTAAATCAGTTATTAATTAAACCAGGATTTGTAAGTTAAAAATATAATTAAAACCGTCTTAACATTTTTTTTTGGGCTTAAACTTTAATTTTTATTTAACATGAAACAAGTTAGGGTGCATTTGCATCATTAAATGTTTTAGGGGATGGGTAATAATAAATACACACATGCTGGTTAATGTTTTGGGAGTGGAGAAAATGATTCTTAACAGAGTAGCATTCTTAGAACAAGCCTCTATAGATAAGGACATTTCTGTGTCCCTTTTGAGCAGGTTGAAGTTGGCTTATTGTGTATTTTTTTATTATTTTTTTTATAATTTTATAATTATTATATATATATAATATATATATATATATATATTATATATATATATATATATATATATATATATATATATATATATATATATATATATATATATATATATATATATATATATATATATATATATATATATTATTATTTTTATTTAAGTATTTTGCTTGTGTTTTTGCATGGTTTTTTCCCCCTTAAATGTTAATATGTTTACCTCATGAAAAGAGTATTGTTATGCTTGATTTATGAACCTAACTTGGAGACAGTTTAGTGGTTCATAACTTCACAGAAAAAAAAATATTCGATTATATCACATTAAAAGACTTCAGATTTTTTTTTTTCTTTTTTAAAAATTTGTAGTTTTTTAATTGCACATTTAATATATAGGCTACCTTTTTTAAATCTCAAATTTTGCATTTTTGAATGTCTGGATTTATAAAAATTTGCCCTTTCTCTTCTTGATTAATCGCATGGATGTTTTTTTCATTTACCGTAATATATAGTCATACAGATAGCAAAGATGATAAAAGTGCTTGGAATGGAGGGTATGATGAGGAGGATCCTTACTCTTTTATTGAAGAAGACATTTATGAAGAGCTTGTTCCAAGATGTCAGGTATGTTGTTGACAAGTTAAATAGTTAAACAATAGTTCAAAAGAACAGATTTTATTTGTTTGAACCAAACGTCCATTATAAAAAAGATTTGTTCAGTTAACTTTTATCAGATTTTTGACCATTGTTCATTTAAATTAACTCTTTGGTGTATGCTACAAGTAATACATTTCCAAAAATCCTTTATTTTGTTTGGAAGAAAATGTTTAGCCAAAGATATGAAATTGTATTGCTAATAATTTTACAGTTCATGTTTTGTTGTCTATCTGAACTTTCAAATCGTATTGCATTCATTATAATATAAACCCTTAAAAAAATTCTTTTACATTTAAAAAAAATCTGCAAAGGATTACAATCTTTTCTAAATAATACAGAATATAAAAAAAATCATTTGTTTTCTTCAAGGAACAAAATAAACCTTAAAACTTAATATCTCCTTTTAGGTAAGAAATGTAAAATTTTTTTTGGCATTTTGTATTAATTATTATTATTCATTTATTTATTGCTTGTCCTTATCAATATTTTGAGTATATTTTAACATTAGATATAAATGTTAATAATAGTTAATAATTCCTTCTTTCTTATATCAGGAGAGATCACCAGATAAACGAGAGTTATGTTTGCGTGAATTAATCGAAACTGAAAAGAACTATTCAGATGCCTTGAAAAGGGTATTGTGCAACTTCTACAAACCTTTGAAAGAAACTCTTGGAGAAGAAAATTGCTCAGTCATTTTTTTTAAATTCAAGGTATTATTATTATTATTTTTTATGGGATGACATAGTTGTAAAGAGTTACAAAATTTTTTCGAAACGTAGGGAACTTTATAAGTGAGTAAAGAAGTGTGTTAAGAAGTTGGTAAAAAGAAGAGTAATGGAAATGTAAGAGTGTATAGGCAATATAATTATAAGTAGAATCAGAGTTCTTTCTCTAAAACAAAAATATTTTAAGCAGCTGAAAATGAAAGAAAAATTAAGGTATGCTTAGAGTTTTGAAATAAAGGAAAGGGAAAATGAGAACCCAACGATAGAATATATAAAATGGGATATAAATTAAAGAAAGTATATTAAATAATTGCAGAAAGTGAGAATTGATTTGTGGATAAAGAAATATTTGAGAGTGGAAGTTCTAAAAGGGACATGTTGGAAAGGATGAACCTGAAAGTTTATTTGCAAAGAAATGAATAGAATAAAGAGCTGCTGAGAAGATTGATATAATAAAATTAAGAGACCCTTGAGGCTTGAAAATAGGCACTAGCTGCATATTATTATTTTTATATTATCAGTATTATTTAGAAATGATGAAACCTTGTTCTGATCTCGTAATCGAGAGTATGTAAGCAAGATTGAATTTGATAAGGAAGAAAGTAGGACATGAATATTGATGAAGTTTAGTCTATAGAAGAAGTAGCTATAGTAGGATTAACTACCTATATTGAAACAAAAGTAAATAAGTTAAAATAACTACTGTTTATGGCTGCAAGTTATCTCAGTAGAATCTAGGTTTCTTATGAGTAGTGCCAGTTGATCAAGTTAGAGGAAGTTGAAGCCTATGTTGAAAAAATAATTTATACTAAAAGCATGCAGAACATTACCGGCTGAATAATAGAATAATACTAATTTATTTTATATTATTCCACCATGTGTTATTAATTTGAGCTTTTCCTGTATATGCAAGAATAAGTTATACAATTTAATCTTACACAGTACTACAAAATTAATCTTTTTTACATGGGTTTACTTGGTTATAAGTGATTTAGGTAAATTTTCGTATGCTGAAGTTAAACAAGATTTTCTCTGTTACTTAAAGATATATTATAAGAATGAGAAAAACAATATGAAATTTTAAAAATATTTCAATATCTTAATAGAAAATACAATCCAAGAACCGTTGAACATTTATGCAAAGCAAATGGCCATAAAATTTATTAAAGGCAGAGAAGAGTTAATGGTATATAATATGTATATAAAGCAATATTATGTACCTACAAAGTCCCTTTCCTTTGGTTCAAATAAGCAATTATCGCCTTGTATATTGACTTTTTTTTTTTTTAAGGAGAGAGAATATCTTTTTAAACCCAAATGACATTCAACCCTATCATATTTATATTCCAACAGCCTTGATATTGATTTTTCATAAATTTTATATTTTGGTGAAATTTTTCATCTTGTTTTTTTACCGGATCATGATTTTCGGAAAATTCGTCTAGGTGAGAGTGTAGGAAGGGGATTTTCAACCCCATGCTACTACCCAGGTTTTTAATAAATTTTTCAGGCAATGCATCTTCAGTGGCTTAGGATTCTTGTTACATTTTTAAAGCTAATTCTTGCCTTTTCTGCTCTATTCATCGCATCTTTAAAATATTTTTTTCATTGAACAACTAATATCTGGGTGAAAAAATACTTTTCTTTGATTTTTGTATCTGAAAAATAGGAAAAAAACAATGTTCAAATTATTGAAAATATTAGCAACATTTATCAAAAGTCTTAAACTTTCATAAAATCTAATCTAATATGTAAGGGTGGTAAAAGTACATTTTCCGGATGTATTTTCTTCCTTGATTCAAATATTTACTTTTGTGCCAGTTTTCCTGATCCAGTGCTTTACTATCCCATTCACAATAAGACGTGACATTTTCATGTAACCTCTTTGCTGTCCAAATATCATTGGTCAAGATTTTGAAGTCGCCACAAATTGTCATTTATATTCATGTTATTAAGGAGAAAGGAAAGATTTTAATGAGATTTCTTCAGAGGTTCTGAACGAACAACTGATACTGAGGGTAAATTATTGCCATTATGCAACAGAAATCCCTTTAAGTTAATTTTCAAGAATCGGTGAACAAATGTAATGTGTAATGAACACAGGAAGATAACTGCATTATTAGGCCAGGAATATCTTTGTAAAATACAAGAAATTCTTCTGAAAATAAGGAAGTAAATTCTTTTTTCTAGGTTCCTGTACCAAATGAAAGTTGTTCCGGGAGTAAGCAGGTTCTACTCTTTCAGCCTTGAACCTTAAAGTTGTGTACTATCCTTCGGAAGGTTACGATCCCATACTAGGTCATTTAATTAAAAATGTGTAAACCTTTGTTGTTCACTATCTATCTGGATTGCCGAACAAGTTAACATTTTCACCATTATTTATTCATTGGGTACATAATATTTATTTATTTGTTTTATTTTATTTTTTTTGCCATTGTTTTTTTCTTACATGGTTAATTAAAAATAACAGTCTGGTTGATTGACTGACTAGTTCGTGCTACATTATTGTATTAAACGGTAGAGTAGTTTTCTTACCTTCTGTTCATTTCCTTAGTTGCTTAACATATGTATGTTCAAACTTTATGTGGGGCCTATTTTTTGTCCTGGTCTCCAAACTGAATACAAAAATATACCTGATACACAGTTTTGACAAGCTTTTGCTATATAGCGTTGTCTTTTTTTTTCACTACAAATGTACCATATATATATATATATATATATATATATATATATATATATATATATATATATATATATATATATATATATATATATATATATATATATATATATATAATATATATATATATATATATATATATAGCAATATGTCTGGACAATATGCACAGCATCTTGACGCCATACCGCAGTAATATGTAACAAACTTTCAAATGAGCACAGTACATTTGTCTCTTTATCACTTCAAATTGAGAGTTTAAAGTGAAACTTTTCTTCCTGTAACTTTCGTTTAAATAGCAGTGTCATCTGTTGGAGACATTTACTGTTGAAAGTGGAATATAATTCAATCTATATTTGGTGATATATTCATGTTTCTATTTATATAAAATAGGAACTGTATAATATTTTTCAGTTTTTATAAAAACAAATACACCATAGAAATTAATTTCGTAAACATCATACAAGAATTACCTTAAAACATTTGCATTTTCAGTTTAATTAAAAAAAAAACATAAAAAACTAATGTTGATCTGTTATTTACTATTTGGTAATTTAATTCTATATAATATCTACAAAGGAAAAAAAAAAACGAAATAAATAAATATTTAACAAATATTGTTTGCAGTATTAAAGTTTTAGTCCTTCTGACACCGTATTACTAACAGTGTTATATTTATCTTTGACTTCCAAGACGAAGCTCGAAAAAGCCTCTAATGAAGGAGCTAGTACTAAAATAGTGAAATGAAACTTCAGTGGATGAAGTAGTTAAATAAAGTTTGAACTCATTTATCAACTTTATTCATTGGTATAGGGAGTGAGGATTCCTAATATGTATAAACAGCCTTCCGAATGGTCATAAAATTTGCCTAGGTTATCTATTTTGAATTACTGTAACATGAACTGTCTTATTTCTCATATTTTTTTAGTCATCTGCGGTTTTATCATTTGTTCCAATCTCATATGCATAATATTAATTTTAGTACTTTAACATTACAAACTATTTCACTGAGAATTTTTTATTGTACTCCATATGGAACCGTTCATCATATTCCTCGAGAATATATATTCAAACGTATCTCCTTAATAAGCTTTTTTAGCATAATTTTTAAATTTTAGTTTTCAAAATTTGCTAAAATATTACATACTATATTCTGATCATGTTATTTAAAGTGCATTTCTCTAATGGCAAGTTTTAATTTCCTGTTTGTTGAATGCTACCACTTCATTCACCAGCTCTTGCATCCAGTTACTTTCGAAACTAATGTAGTTAGGTGCCCTGAAAGAAACTCTTTATGCTAAATTTCATCTGAAACCATTATGTTTAGTGCACAAAGATTTTGTTTTCATTTTACTAATTTGATTCTTTAACATTTTCAACCTTTGAACTGGGTTTTCTTGTCAATCTACAACTATAATCATAGTACCAAAATTGTACTAAATCAATTTATTGATTTAGTACAATTTTGTACTAATAAAATAGTTTTATTATTATTATTTGCCATTTTTTTTTGAGGTGGATACTTATCAGAATAATGCAAAAGGGGAATGTATGAGATTAAACTACTTTGATATGTAGTATTGACTAATTAGAAAAGAATGAAATGGAAAAAAATTTGTTTTTTTTTTGTTTTTTTTTGTTTTTGCTTATTTTTCTCCTAATTCGAGGTACTCTACAGAATATCTTAAATCCTTTGACCATTTAATCCTCAAATTACAACACTTTGAAACGTGTTTTAAGCACAGAAAAGTATTCTGGGCTGTAAAAGAATGAAAACTAATTTAGGGTTTCTATTATGACTTTGAACTTGCACATAATGTACCATCAGGATTCTATAGTTAATTATTTCACATAAAAATTAGTTCTTAATGTTGGGAATGTTTATTTTTTTAAATATATTGCTACTACCTATGTGCGAGAGATTATTATTATTATCATTATTATTATTATTATTATTATTATTATTATTATTATTATTATTATTATTATTATATATATTATATTATATTATTATTATTATTATTTTCAAAAGGAAATGGCAGACATCCACACACACCTTTATAAGGGTCTTCACGATGCAAGATCCAATCCTCACAACCTTCCTGTGTCTCAAGTGTTCATCACGTCGCAAGAGAAACTTTTGATATACGGTGATTACTGCGCCAATCTTAGTAAAGCTCAGGTTCTCCTAGAGAAGTTAATGGCAGAAGATTCAGTCATTCGTCAAAAAATTAAGGATTGTGAAACCTTGATGAGTAATAGACAATATCAGTTAAGGGATTACTTGGTTGTGCCTCTTCAGCGAATTCTGAAATACCATTTACTTTTAGGCGAATTAATAAAACATACTTCTGAAAACCATGATGAGTATTACGGTCTTAAGAAAGCATTTGAGGCTATGGTTGATGTTGCAGATTATGTTAATGAGGTGAAAAGGGATAAGGAAACTCTGCAAATTATTCAAGACCTTCAGGTTAGTTTTTTTTTTTTTTTTTAATACCGGTATTAGTTTTAGTTAACATTCCTAAATGTCTAAATAGCTTATATTTTCTGAACATCAGAAAATTTGAAGCGAAAAACCTTGGAATTTGTACCAGTAAGAGTTAATATTTATAAAATTTATAAACATTGTAACACCTTTCTTCTTATTTTATATTGAATTTAGTCCAGTATCACTGACATTCCTGAACACCTGAAGGATTTAAAAGAGTTTGGAAGGCTGAAATTGGATGGGGAAATAAAGATAGAATGTCATCCTGATAAGAATAAAACTAGGTAAGTGATTTGATATTTCTTTGTTAGTACAATTAAAGAAAAGATGAAATTCCTAAAGAATAGAAAACTCAAATTGATTAAGGTTATGCAGAAGCTTCAAGATTTTGAGACATGCTTGTTAAAAAGTAAAGGTGTCACATAATTGTACGAGGATTGAGAGTGGGAGAGGTGGATACATAATGTGAATAATGCAAAAGGGGAATGTATGAGATTAAACTACTTTGATATGTAGCATTGACTAATTAGAAAAGAATTAAATGGAAAATTTTTTTTTTTTTTTTTTTGAAGAATTAAAGAAATAATAAGCTTTTAAGTTCAACTCACTTTGTTTCTTGTCTCTTGTATTGTGTGTGTGTTTTTATTATTATTATTATCATTAGTATTGGGGGAGAGGCAGTTAAATATGATATGCATGGGTCTGAAGACTCTCAAAAGACACAAAATTGTGTTGCCAACTATAGACCATTTTCAGAATTAAAAACTTAATACTGAAATTTATAGGAGTAATAAATTGGGACTAGTAGTATTTATCTAAATATAAAATCTTATAAAATTTTTATCTGATGTTTGTAATACTACTATAAGTTTTTATCATTTAATTTTTTTTTCATTACTTCCTTTTAGTCTTTGATGGTTCTTGTTTTAGCGACATTGAGATGGTAATATTTCTTAATTTTACTTTAAACGTACCTTAATAAATTTTGCTTGAAGAAAAATTTAATAAAGTCGAAGAATGACGAATGTGAATATTTTCATACCACTTTATATTAAAACTTTTAAAAAAAGTTGTAAAATAGTAAAATATATTGCATTCTTCTTTATAAATCCACATTTTGCCATAATTATGGGGAGGGTCCAATTTAAAAAAAAGTTTTTTAATTTTTGACTGATCTGATTTTTTTAAATAAAATCTGCAGGTACATGCATTTCAACGCGTTAAAAAAAAAGGCGGTTTCTGACGTCTTTGTGTCTATAATGGTTTGTTAGTTTTTTGTCAAGTTTCCCCCCAAAAAAAATTGAATAACAGGGCCAAACCACTGGTCGAAATGACCTGTAAATTTAACTGTATATTCTCAGCCTCAATTGCAAGAAACGCTACTTGGCGATATTTGATATCTGCTTTAGAAAAAAAGTTATATGCCTTTGAATTTCAAATTGTAAAAGAAAATTGAGAAAATTTACCCATCTGGACAAAAATAAAATAAAATACAAGTAAGGATTTTATTATTTTTGGCAGGTGTTTAGAGGAGGTACAAAGCTACAACTTTCTCTCAATACATCATTCAATGCTATATGTTCTTTTCAAGATATAGCCTCTCAAATTTCGGAAATTTTGAAATTTTTTTGAAAATTGATTAAGGTGTAGAGGCTGTATCTCGAAAAGAACAAATAGCATTAAGTAAAGTATTGAGAGAAATTTGTATCTTTATACCTCTATAAATCCTGGAAAAATGGAAAAAAAATGTAGTTTTTTTTTCTTTTTGTTTTTTTGTTTGTCCGGAAGGGTAAATTTTTTTTTTTTTTTTTTTTTTTTTTTTTTTGACAGTTGGACAGAGAAGGGCATATAACTTTTTTTTTCCTTCTAAAAAGCTGATATCAAAAGTCTGTTAGAAGCTTCGTAGTTAATGCATTTGTGAATATACAGTTCAATTTTCAGGACATTTCAACCAGTGGTTTTTCTCCACTATTCAGTTTTTTTCAAGGGTAAATTTTGAAAAAAACTTTTAAATCGTTTTAGATACAGAAAAACGTAAGAAATCTATTTTTTTCGGATCGTTGAAATGCATATACCCAGCGAATTTGATAGTAATCAGTCAAGAATTAAAAATTTTTCAACGTTGGATCCTCTTCATATGTGAAATGAACACCTGAGTTTTTTAAAAAATTTTTACTGAGGTGTTTTTCGCTATTATTATTTTTCAGATTTGTGTTCATTTTTGATAAAGTAATGATCATGTGTAAGCATGCAAAGGTAAGATTATTATAATTATTATTATTATTATTATGTAGCAAGTTGATTAGAATTATTTGTAGACTTTTTGAAGTATTTTAAAAGTTTATGGTATTACGAAACTATGTATTTTGTTTCCATGAGAGACGAACTTTGCCACCTCAAAGGTGACATAATTTTAAACCCCAATTTTTACTGACATAAACTTGCAACGAAAAATTTTTGGGTAATTTTTCGTACAATTTATACTTATTAGTATAAATTAAAATACAGTAATTTTTCGTACAATTTATACTTATTAGTATAAATTAAAATAGTCTAAAAATATAAAAGTTGTTATTTGAAGTTATGATTTTGAAAATAGAAAGGAAGGGTAGATAGGAAGGGATTGACTTTTTGCCCCATTATAATACATCAACCCTGATTATAATATCAATAACAGCTCACACAATTGCAAACTATACATAAATTGCTGCTACTTTAACTTTTAAATTTTGAAAATAATTTAAATTTCGAGGATATATATATATATATATATATATATATATATATATATATATATATATATATATATATATATATATATATATATATATATATATATATATATATATATATATATATATAAAGGGTGGTTAAATTGTATGGGCCGATGTTGAATGTGAACCACACCTAAACGTCAAGTTTTTTACTGCATTTCATTTGACTTTTTTCAATTTCAGACTTACTCAATTTGAACCATGGAAAGATACACAATGGAGCAACGTGTTAAAGTTATTCAGGCTTATTATGAAAATGGGCGTTCAAATCAAAATGCATATCGTGCACTTCGTGATTTTTTTGGTCAATTTAATCGTCCAAATGTGCGTACAATCGGAAAAATCGTGAAAAAATTTGAGCAAACCGGGTCTGTAGGAGATTTGAAAAGACCAGTGCATGCTCGTACAGCTCGTACTGCAGAAAATATTGCTGCTGTTCGCGATAGTGTGGCTGAGGAGCCATCCACTTCAACTCGTCGTCGTGCCCAACAATTGCACCTCTCACGCTCGTCGTTGATGAACATTATGCATAAAGACTTGCATTTAAACGCTTACAAGGTGCAATTGACTCAAGAACTAAAGCCTCTTGACCATACAAAACGTCGTCAATGGTCAGAATGGTGGCAAGAAATGGCAACAGTGGATGATCAATTTTCGAGGAAAATCATCTTCAGTGATGAGGCACATTTTCACCTCAGTGGATTCGTCAATAAGCAGAATTGCCGCATTTGGGCGAATGCTAATCCAAGAGTGATTGTCGAAAAACCAATGCACCCACAAAGAGTGACTGTTTGGTGTGGTTTATGGGCTGGCGGCATCATCGGGCCGTATTTTTTCCAAAATGAGGCCGGTCAGGCAGTTACTGTGAATGGTGTTCGCTATCGTGAGATGATAACGAACTTTTTATGGCACGAATTGGAAGGTATGGATGTGGACGATATGTGGTTTCAACAGGACGGTGCCACTTGCCACACAGCTAACGAAACAATGGCTATTTTGCGCGACAAATTCAATGGCCGTGTTATCTCACGTGGTGGCGATGTCAATTGGCCGCCAAGATCATGTGATTTGACACCGTTGGACTTCTTTCTTTGGGGTTATTTGAAAGAAAAGGTGTACGTCGATAAGCCAGCAACAATTCAAGAGCTAAAGGATGAGATAATTCGGCACATTAACGGCATAGAACCCCAATTATGCCTCAGCGTCATCGAAAATTTGGACCATCGGATGGAGGTGTGCCGCCGAGGTCGCGGCGGCCATTTGGCCGATATTTTGTTCCATACATAATTGAACCATACCATATTATCATAATAAAAAGAAATGACAATAAATTCCTAAGTAATTTGTGTTTTATTCAAAATCAACATCGGCCCTTAAAATTTAACCACCCTATATATATATATATATATATATATATATATATATATATATATATATATATATATATATATATATATATATATATATATATTATATATATATATATATATATATATATATATATATATATATATATATATATATATATATATATATATATATATATATATATATATATATAATATATATATATATATATATATATATATATATATATATTATATATATATATATATATATATATATATATATATATATATATATATATATATATATATATATATATATATATATATGCTTGCACTCATATTACCCTATTTGCAAGTTCGTATATATTTAGTATTATGTTTTTAAATTCTGTACAAATTTTGAAACCGTTTTATAAAAACATTCAATTTTCACTCAGTTTTGAAGATTCATATAAACATGTACATATTTTATACCCCATAGTAGCTTTTATATATATCTTATGGTAGTTTGTCATATTTTGCCCGTTATACCCTTTTAGTTAGATTTGACTAGACTTACAGTTTGATCTCTCTATATTAAGTATTATTACTTGTAGACTAGAAAGTTATTTTGAAGTTTATTCTTGTTACTTTTTAATTTTTTAATTTTTTTATTTTTATTTTTAGTATTAGTATGATGCGTTTTATTTTGTAATTCAGTAAATGCTTTTTATTCTTATGGTTTTATGATATCCTACAGCTTCATGTAGGGATATCAATTTTAAATGGAGTCCTTTTAAATGAAGTCCTTTTTTAAAAAGATTTTCAAGAAAGGAATCTAAATATTTGATTTTCTAAAAAAAAATTTTTTTTATAGAAGCTTCAGAAGTTTTCTTCCTGATTATTATTATTATTATTATTATTATTATTATTATTATTATGATTATCATTATTATTATTATTTTCAGACATGTTTTTCATATATTTAAATATATATATATATATATATTTTTTTTTGTAATTTATTAAACTTTTCTCCCCTTTCATTCCCTTCTATACTCCTCTCCCTTTTCAAACATTTTAAAAGGTGATGGAGAAATTATTTGGGGTAAATATTTTTTTTTTTTTTTTTTTTTTTTTTTAAATTTGTTTTAAATTTTTTTTTTTTTTTTTTTTTTTTTTTTTTTTTTTTTTTTTTTTTTTTTTTTTTTTTTTTTTTTTTTTTTTTTTATTTATTATATATATATATATATATATATATATATATATATATATATATATATATATATATATATATATATATATATATATATATATATATATATATATATATATATATATATATATATATATATATATATATATATATATATATATATATATATATATATATATATAATTTAGAGAGATAATTTTTTTGGTTTTTGGATTTTGGCTTTTAAATTTAATTTTGAAATTAAAGGATTGTATTAATTGTCATTTAAATGAAAATTGTGTAGAAAATAAAGAAAAAAAAATTTAAAACATTTTAGTTTTGTAACTATTTTCTCTCTCTAAATAAAACGTAATTTTTTTCCTTTGATGGTAATCAAAACATATTGAAAACCAGATGATTGTTTTGTTAAAGCATGTGACAGATATTTTTTCTAATTTCTTTGATGTAATTTTCCTGTATTTGCCCTTCTAAAGAGAACGTTTTTGTAAGTTGATTTGCTGTTATTGTTAAATCTTTATAAATATGTCATTGAATAATATTTTCATATGTGAGCGTTTGTTTTGTCTCAGTAACTTCATTCATTTTAGATACAGGGTTTTACAAGCTAAAAATAATATATGGTCTAGATGAAGATAGCCTTTAGCTTAGTTGTTATTCTTATTCTGGTTATTTTAAATACTTTTATTTTAAAATTATTATATCGTTTTATGTAAGTTGTGTCGTAATAAAGCATTCAGAAAATATATTATTGGATAATACTTTCGATATAATGTGAACCAACCATTGATGGTATACTTTACTAAAAATTTTCTCATTTTGTGAACTTCAAGTACTTTGGGACAATATAAAGTTGTTACTAAACTAGACTTTCTCTTCGTTTTTGTTATTCTGCTTCTGAAATTGAATTTATGAAGAGCATTGTGGTTCTCAAAGAAATGTATTATACTGTACCTGTATAACTGGAAAATGAAGTAATTTCTAAGTTGGTGATTGTAACCCATTCCAAGCATTTGAAACTTGCACGAAGGAAACAAACAAGGAAAAAGAAAAGTAGCATTAGAATATTTTCACAAATTGAATTAGCTTGCAGAACAAAAAGATGATAATATTTACACCAAAATGCATTTGCTGTGGTCCCATAGTTATGTGTATGTGTAATTCATTGAATGACATAACTCAATTTGAGAAGACATGCATGTTTAAAATGTGATGGGGTAATAACAGTTATTCTAATTGATTAATTATTATAATGAATCATAGCAATAATTGTAAAGATCCTTGCACCTACAATTGTTATTCATATATTGGGCGAGTATAAGAAGTCGCATTCTATAAAATGCAAGATAACTTTTCTCGACTTTTTGTGATCTTACATTCACATGATACTTACCATTATTGTTGTCATTGTTTAATAGTAAGTCCATATCTGTCAGTTTTATTTAAGTATTAGATCTGAGGCAACTGTTGCCAGTTAATAGAAACTTTTGAGAGGTTGTATTTCATGGGTTCATAATTCTCATGCCCGAAAAATAGTTCTGCTTCAGTTTTTAGTATTGCAGTTTTTGGCACATTGAAAATAAAATTGTTTTATGAAAATTAGTAATTTCATAAACAAAACTTGCATTTACAAAATAACTTGTTAGATAATGCCAGTCAATAACTGGAGTCCCAAATTCGTCATTATTTTTTGTAAGGGAAGGAATGCTTCAAGATATTACTCCTTTACTAGTTTCTTGTCAGCCAGGATCAAGAATGGTTCATTCAGAAAATTTTTTTTTTGGCATTAGCTCTTAAAAAGCTTTTCTAGATTTAAAATTTTGTTTTGAGGAAGAATGAAGAATGTTTGGTAAATTATATTTTACTAGTTTCAACTTTATTTTAAAAATCTCGATTCGTGCAATTTCAGTTCCTGCTCCCCTGAAAAATGAACAGACCTTCTCAAATGCCGGATAAATTGATTCTGATGCAGACTGCCTATAGAAAGTAAATTTGTGTCGAGATTCTGAATTTAACGAGGTGGAGTGAATCAGATAATTAACAAAAGAGTTTACTCAGGAAAGACTGCTGAAAGGGTTTACTCAGGAAAGACTACTGCTTAATATACTTTGGGATAGTTTCATTTTTTAAGTTTCAAAAATAAAAAAAAATAAAAATTCTGGATCCAGGCAGTTTAATTTTCAAAAATTCAATTAAAGTTCATATGTGAGTACAGGTGTTACTAACTCATTGGAATACTTATGTTTTTCTGGAAGTCAAAGACACGAGTGGAATTGCTTTGGACAAACATTGTTATACTTTCCAGATTTCAAAAATGGTTCTTGTTCGTTTCAGTACCAAATTTTTTTTCCTCATTTACTATTTTTATTTTGGTAAATTAAATTTAGTTCATGTTTTGTGACATTCTCCTTTCTGACTGGAATTAGCCACAATAGTGACGAGTGTTGACCTACTCGATAGTGCAATACTGATCATAGTGTTTTCTTAGATTTTGTATTTTTTAAAAGGCGCATTCTTACTATGCAAGCTTAAGTTATGTGTGTATGTTATACCTTAAACTTTAGTGACCAACATTCCTTCGTTCATTTCTAGGGTCAAAGTAGAATCAATCATTGATTAATACTAACTTACAGTTCAGAACTGTACATTGTCTTAGTTTGAGATTGTATCAGCTCCCTTAAAAGGGATTCATTACTTTTTTGACATGATATCATGCATGTTTAAGCATTAAAATATTCCATAACAAGATATATCTTAGTTTTAATTAAACTGGTAATAGTATGTTCATACTATTAATAGTATTTATGCAGATATACTAAGGAACACAAGCTCGACATTGTTTTGTAATGAATTGTTAAAAAGATTATAGTTCTTTTTATTTTATCATATAAGTAAAGATATAAATGAGGAGGATGTAAAGTTTGTAATTTTCTGAAATTTTATTGAAAGTGGTTGTGGACAGAATTTTGGAGAATCCTTGTCCTTATCGTTATTACGATTGTTTTATGATCGACCGTATGAAAACTTCCATAGGAATTATTTATGATGAATTTGCACAAGAGTAACAAAGATCATTAGAAAGCAGAAAATAATAGTTACTCTGTAATTTATAACATTTGATTAAAATTTATGAAGCATATTTATAGTGGAATAAATTATTGTAGACAATTATAGAAAATTAATTATTATTGAGAGAAGAATTTTAAAATGAAGAGGTATCAATAAAAGCATTTAAACCTGTTACTTTTCCACGTCATTGATTTGATTTATTAGTGATGAGTTTTAATCTTAAGTCAGTACATGGCTTCTTTTGATTATAAAATGGCATGTGTTGATAATATAAAAGCTTATTATATGTTCATGTTGGGCATTTTGATACCATCAATTCTTATAAATATTTGCTTATATTGGTGTTGTGAAGAATGCTTGTGCTGCATGCTTCTTTGGAAACAGTTCATTGAAAGGTTTATGTTTTTGATGAAATATTCTTGGTCGTATATTTCACTATTTTTTTTATGTAATAAAAATAGAATATTTACTTTTAGTTGAAACTGATATTATATGGTACTATCTATTGGTTTTCTTTAGATAACAAATTCAAATATTAAATTCTTTGAAAAACTTCCAACTCTGATTTAGTTTTTATCCCTTTTTCTTTTATTTATTTATTTACTTACTTATTTTTTAGGAAGAACGTTACTTATATAAAGATTCGGTTTTCTTGGAAAGCTGCAAAGTTGATAATTCTGCCTCTGCTGTAGCCGTGGGTGGAGCGAAGAGAGCAAACAGTTTTTTCGTGGTCACTAACGGGTGCAAAAAAGCTTACACTATTATTACTAAAAATGAAGATGCAAAAAATAAATGGTTGAAAGCTGTTTATGAAGCAATGTAAATATTATTGGTGTTGTTAATAATTATTTTAAATGATTGTATGTCTTATGCGTGTTTATAATTTTAAAGTAAAATGTTGAATAAGAAAGCAAGATGCATTTTAATGTTAAGGTATAGAGTCATTTATTTCTCTTTACAGCGAGAATGTGAATCCAACTGAGAACGCCCTTAAAAATCATCATTTTACACTGACTAATTTTGAAAGGCCAAATGTTCGTTGCGACATTTGCTCCAAGCTTCTAAAAGGATGTTTTTTCCAGGTAATATTTGATCTTTATTTATTTAATTTTTTTAAAATTGTAAAAGAATTGTTAGAGTCTCGTTTATAAGTTTGTGTTAATTGCATCCTAATCAATATTTTAAAAATCTATTTACATGAGAATTAACTAGTAAATTATGAATTTTGAATATTTCGACTGATTTTCGAATTTAGAGCGACATTGTCAAAGCTGGTCGGACTTGCGGTCGTACTTCTTCGATTTCCCGTGGAATGATTATTGCTTCCTTGGGAGGGGTCCCTCGGAGTGTGCAGAACTCATTACCGAGGTGATTCTCTCTGGCATGGAGGCGTACATTCCATTTTCTTTCCCTTCTACTAAAACCTAACAAACCTTGGTTTAACTCTGCTTGTTTTCGCGCTATACGCCGCAGGGATGCTGCCTTCAGGGATTCCGTCGTCTTCAAACTCCAAAAACTCACGCTACTTATATTTCATCCCGGAATCATGCAAAATCTATCGTTTGTAACACTAAGAACTCATTTTTCCGTAGAAAATGCAAAAATCTTTCTGGTTCCTCTTCTTCACGTTCTTTCTGGCATTTTGCAAAAAATGTCAATTCTAACTTTGCTTCTTCCTCTTTCCCTCCTCAATTCTCAAAGAATTCCCTCCTCCTACTGTAAAATATCTTCCGACGGCACAACTGTTGTTTTACCTACTTCTAAAGCTGAACTCTCCGCTCAAACTTTTGCCTCTAATTCAACCTTAGACGATTCCGGAGCTATTCCGCCTCCTTCAACTCCCTCTAACTCAATTATGCCTAAAATTAGAATTTCTTCTAAAAATGGGATTTCTGCTCTCTCTCAGCTTAATACTAAGAAGGCGTACGGTCCCGATGGTATTCCACCTGTGCTTCTCAAAACTTGTGCTCCCGAGCTTGCACCCTGCCTCGGTAACTATTTCGTCTTTGTCTCTCTACTTCAACCTTCTCTTCTTGCTGGAAACGTGCGCTCATTCAGCCAATGCCGAAGAAGGGGGACCCCTCTCAACCCTCCAACTACTGTCCTATTTTTTCGACCTCCGTTCTCTCTAAAGTTTTCGAATCTATCCTTAACAGGAAGACGTGGAAACATCTCAATTCTTCTAATCTTATCTCAGATCGCCAGTATGGCTTTCGTAAGAAACGCTCTACTGGTGATCTTCTCTCCCTCCTCTCTGACTCTTTGGCATTTCGGTGAATCTTTTGCTGTCGCGCTGGACATATCGAAAGCCTTCGATAGAGTCTGGCACAAAGCTTTGATTTCCAAACTCAATTCCTCCATCTCTGTACTCGACACAATCTTCCACACAACTACGATATCTTCTTCGAAAACACGCAACTCAAACCTTCATCTCTCCTTAATATTCTAGGTGTTTCTTTTTCTCGTGATCTTTCTTGGAAAGATCACATTACCTCTCTTTCTAAACAAGCTTCTAAGAGGTTGGGTGTTCTGAGGCGCCTTCAGTATTTCTTCACCACCCCAGTTGCTTGCTCTGTATAGGGGTGTTGTTCGCCCCTGTATGGAGTATGCGTCACACATCTGGGGTGGTTCCACTCATACAGCTCTCCTGGAAAAGGTGGAGTCTAGAGCTTTTCGCCTTATCAATTCTCCTGCTCTTACTAATTCTCTCCAATCTCTTTCTGCCCGTCGAAATGTTGCGTCACTCTCTCTTTACTATCGCTATTACAATGGTCACTGCTCTTCTGAACTCTCTCGTCGCATACCTCCTCCATTAAGAAGGGTTCGTGCGACTCGTCTTTCTACACAGTCTCATCCTTTCTCTGTCCAACTCTCTGACCCCAGACTTAACCGCTATGCTCAATCTTACATGTACTCCACTGGTAAAGTCTGGAACACACTTCCTTCATCTATTTTCCCAACTTCCTATGACTTAGGCACTTTCAAACGCCGTGTATCAGGTCATGTCGGCCTTTAATTTGACCATGTTCCCGACTTTCCCCCTAATTTGAACATGAGTTCCCGACTTTCCTAACTCTGGCCTTTGCCACCAGAGGAGAATATAATATATATAAATATATATATATATATATATATATATATATATATATAATATATATATATATATATATATATATATATATAATATATATATATAATTTCATTTAACAAAAATAGTGTTACCTGTTTAATTTACCTTTTTTCTTTCTTCCTTTATCTCAATACGTGTGTGTGATCTTGTTCTTGTTGCACTCCTGTCTAAGCCACTCCAAAGTTTCGGTTTCCTGCCCAACCCACTATATTACTGTAGTAAGAACTCTCATTAATAAAATAATTATTTACTTGATTCATTATATAAACTAAGCTAACAGAGTAAGTAAGCAAGCTACTTCAGCTTGAACTGTTTAGAACTTTGATTTTATTCTTTTAGAAGTCTTTTGACCACAATCTCTTTCTCAGTTTTTATCACCTTTTTTTATTATTATCTTTTATTAATTTAATTGTCTATACTATATATATATATATATATATATATATATATATATATATATGAACACAAGTTTTTATTAAACTTAACACTAAAAAACACCAATCACCAAACCCTTAATCTTCCTGTTCTTTTCTTTCTGAAAAAAATAATACATATCATATCTTATATATTATATATATATATATATATATATATATATATATATATATATATATATATATATATATATATATATATATATATATATATATATATATATATATATATATATATATATATATATATATATATATTATATATATTTTTTTTTTTTTTTTTTTTTTTTTTTTTATGTCTCCTCCGGTGGGCAAAGCCAAAGGCCTACCAATTTCACCGGAGTTGGGAATATCGGATTCGGGGTCGCTAATGGCCGACGTGACCGATACACGGCGTTTAAAGTGTGCAAGTCAAAGGAAGTTTGTTGGGAAACAGATAAAGGGAGTGTTTCCATACTATATATATATATATATATATATATATATATATATATATATATATATATATATATATATATATATATATATATATATATATATATATATAATATATATATATATATATATATATATATATATATATTATATATATATTCGAAAATGGCGTTTATTGGTAAAGAAAATAGCTTAATTTTTTTCAGGGTTATGAATGTAGTAGATGTAGAACAATAAGTCACAAAATATGTTTGAAGAATAGCAAAATATGTCGAGACGCCAGTTCACCTCCTTTGACACCCACAGCATCGCTAAGTATTCCTACGCAGGTAAGATAAAATAAAAAAAAATTTATACGAATTTTGAATAGTAACATCTTATTTTATTCAAATTGTTTTTGAAAAATACTTACAAAATTTATTTTTATTTTTTACTAACAATTTATGGTGTATTTTATTAAAATTCGATTTAGCTTTGGAAATCCTGTTTTACATATCAATTGCAAATTCGCTTACGGTACGATATTTAAAGAATCAGTTGTCAAGAAGGGAAAAAAAAATCTTTTCAATCAATACTAAGTAAAATGTTATAAAAAGTGAATTGGTAGTTGTGTATTTATTCAGAAATTTAAATTTGTTTCCACTACGATGTATTAAAGGTCTCTGTGATAAAAAAAAGAGAATATTTTGGGGGGGGGGGATTAAATTATTATTTTGGAGATTTTTTTAAATCTACACATCTACATTCCCATCGATTTTCTAGATCAAGGATGTTTTAATTAACAATTGCAGAAGTGTTAATGATAATTGGAGTGAAATTTGTTTTAATTATAAATTTGAATTAAAATAGATCAAAATTTGAAACACTTCAAACTCGTATATGATAAGATAATGGCTCGTTCTTCAGTGAGTTTATCTTCATTCAACTTTATTGGGTGAAAATAAAAATCCATGATCTCATTTCACGTATGTTCACATCATGAACTTAAATCTTTATGAGTAACTAAAATTGATAAACCATTAAAATGACTCACTTTTTCTTTCGTCATTTATTTCTGAAAATGTCAAAATTCCCGTGTCTAATTTTTGGATGGATTTTAGGGATGGATAGTTCAGTAAGTATTCAAGCTGGCAAGATGACATTTCCCTTGCATTATGATATGCTAATGAACTATAAGCTGAAAAACCATGTTAAAATATGAGAAAAATTGTTCGCAATAAAATTTTGAGATTCTTTGACACAAACTTGTGGAAAATATATTGTTTTGAGTTTTTGTTGTGCAACTATGTTATTCTACACAAAAAATTGAGCAAGAACACAAGTTTTATTTTATCTACAGATTTTTATCTTGTCCTGAAAATTTTATATTTTCGTTTTTGTTACCTAAGCAAAAGAGTAGCAATTACGAAAGCAGCCTCAAGTCCCAACCAAACTACTCAAAAGGCTGCAATTTTGCAGGCCTACATGTAGGGCCCATATGTATATCCTATAAAAATTTAATCAAAAATGGTCAATAGGTCCTTAGGTCACTTGACATGTCATGACCCATATATATGTTCTCGCATATTCATTGTTCCGAAGATACTGTTATACTATATATTAAAATTACATGTATTTTCACAGTTGAATAAAGGAAAAAGAATAAATAATGTAATTCTTCCTTATTATATAAAATTGTTAAATTTAATAAAATAATGGAATTTTTAAAATATACTTTTTTGATTTTATCATCGTCAAAATTACTATAATCGTCATCGTCAAAAAAAATCCTTAATAGTTCCATCACTAATATATATATATATATATATATATATATATATATAATATATATATATATATATATATATATATATATATATATATATATATATATATATATATATATATATATATATATATATATATATATATATATATATATATATATATATATATATATATATAATATGCAGTGGCCAGAATATTGGAATCTTCAGGTGCGAGAATATCCATGGTGGGTGGAAAGGATGTCTCGAGAAGAAGCCGCAGCTCACTTAGCCCCCACTGAAGAAGGAACCTTTCTTCTTCGTTGGTCTGACAAGCATAACCAACCAATTGTTTCTATTAAGTATGATATTGTTAATATTTTATATAATTATATATATATATATATATATATATATATATATATATATATATATATATATATATATATATATATATATATATATATATATATATATATATATATATATATATAATATATATATATATATATTATATATATATATATATATTATCTCTGCCCAAAAACTCTTTCTGGTATTTTCCAAAAAAGTCAACTCTAAATTTGCTTCTTCCTCTTCCCTCCTCTAGTATCTTCCAAAACTCTTCGCACAAATTTTGCCTTATAATTCAACTCAAGACAATTCTGGAGCTATTTCCCCTCCTTCAACCCCCTCCAACTCATTTATGCTTAAAATTGTAATTTCTTCTAAAGATGTCATTTCTGATCTCTCTGAGCTTAACACTAAAAAGGCGTACGGTCATAATGGTATTCTTCCTGTGGTTTTCAAAACTAGTGCTTCTGAGCTTGCACCTTGCCTAGGTAAACTATTTCTTCTCTGTCTTTCTACTTCAACCTTCCCCTCTTGCTGGAAACCTGCACTCATTCATACTGTGCCGAAGAAGGGGGACCCATCTCAACCCTCCAACTACCGTCCCAATTGTTTGATCTCCTTTTTTTCGAATCTATTCTTAACATGAAGATTTGGAAACATCTCAATTCTTATAATCTTTCTCTGATCACCAGTATGACTTTCGTAAGATACGCTCTACTGGTGGCTTTCTTTCCTTTCTCTCTGACTCTTGATCTCCACTCTTCAGCATTTCGGTGAATCTCTTGATTTGATAGAGTCTGGCACGAAGCTTTGATTTCTAAACTTCCCTCTTCCGGAATCTATCTTTCTCTGTCTTTGTAGGGATCTGAGGGTGACAGGGACTATATCCATTAATGGGATCAGGGTCTGTAAATCCCGAATTTTTGTACTTATCATTGTTGTTATTGACAGGTATATTTAAGTAGAAGAGGTAAATCTTAAAAAAAGCGGTGATGCTCCTAGAAGATAAGCTAGAATGGTGAGGAGTGACAGATGTGTGTCCTAAGATTAATAAGAAGGGAGAAAAAGAGAATGTGAATTGTTGCCAAGGAGAGAAGAGAAGTTTTTTTTTTTTGGATTTTATAATAATATGATGCGAAAGAGAGAGGAAGAAGAATAAAATAAATTAACACATAGTATAGCTAATTCAGATTCGGTTTAATCAATCTCTTGGATTCTTCTCGAAGAATCTTAGATGATTCTATCTTCTTTAAATACTTGAAAGAGGGGAGATATATTATGTATTTAGAATAGTATGAGAAATAGGAAGTTAAAAGTATAGATCAAGTAGAAGAATCAAGGGTACCGATATATTAATATGGTTTGAAATGAATAGGGCCAGCGAGGAAATATTGATATTATATAATATGGTATAAAAAAAAAGAAAAAAAAAAAATTATTATATATATATATATCTATATATATATATATTGGGGAAGGTAATGTATAATATATATAATTAAATATATATATAATAATATATATATAAATATATTTATATATAATAATATATATAGAGTATTATATATATAATATAATATATATAATTATATATATATATATATATATATATATATTTAATATAATAAATAATTTATTTAAATGTAATAAATTTTGTATTTAAATTAAATAATTAAAAATTAAATAAATAGGTATATTTTTATTAAAAAAAATATGAATTTTTTATCTTACCATCAGTTTTTGCTATTTAAAAAAAAAAAAAAAAAAAAAAGAGAATATACAACTAAAAAGATAAACATACCTAAGGGATCAAAAAGATATCGACATATATCTATAGTAATGTATAAGAATATTTCGGTTTTCTAGATATATATTGTTGTGCTCGCTACCTTCCAAGTCTAAAATGTGAAAGTATTCCCACCCTCTCGCGGATTCATACATATAACAATTCTCTACTAGATATCTTTTTATTTTTAGGCAACGATGTGTCAGGTGATATATTCACTCATCACATCATCACTCGTCACTCACAGCTTCCTTCTATCTACCTAATTTATTTCACTTACCATCTCTACACCATATATAGCGCTTTATACCATTTTATTTCTAATCCTTGCAAAGAGCCTCATCCTACTCCTGTTTACCGTGATCATCATTCATCTCAACATCCTATACTGTCTCCTTAGAACATATAAATATTCCGACTCCATATTCTCTGTTCTCATGTATATAACCTATAATGGAGAGAGCAACAGAGAGAGGAGAGGAGAGAGAGTGAGGCGCGTGCAGTAGTAGTAAGTATGAGATGTATATAGCGAGATAAGTAGAAGATATGAAGGTCGCAGAGTGCATTGTATCATTTATCTCACTGCGTGAGAGAACGAGAGAGGTCACCCCTTCTTCTAGATATGCAGAATGCTTCTGTGTTGAGTAGAAGCTTGACCGTAGTATATGCACCTTCTGTATGGGATCTTAGCGTTATAGCACCATAGAAGAACGAACGATTTATTTCCTGCATTCGATCTCAGATTCTAACACTTTCTCCGCAGCGCGCATCCAGACTATCTTTCGTCTGCTCTTCTTTTTACGTCTGTTTTGCTCGTTTTGTGCGATTACAGTACATCTTAGACTCATGACGATTTCGCGGGGTGTAACCTCCTCCTCAGGCCGATGCTAGAGAGAGTATTTGATTGATAGTTTTGGCACTCTATATAGCTCTTATATATATCTTGCTCATACATAGGAGCAGTGTGAATGCATTCTCGACTTACAGCTTCATGTCACTTCTATATGTAAAAACACTACAAATCCTCTCATACTAAGTATAAAAAAGAAAAAAAAAAAAAAAAAAAAAAAGGGCCAAGATTCGCAGAAATACAGCTTACTGTTCTCTATAGACAAGCTGCTTACATTGTGACCATGAAAGACACTCAGCTCACTATGATTTGGTCATCCTTAACACCGTATTATAATAATATAATCACATTTTAAATCTTTCAGATATATCACTATTCTTTTGTAATTCAATATAATATATAATGAATCTTTTTCACTGATTCTAATTCAGAAACAGCACTTTGGTCTTTATATGATTCTTACTAATCTATATAACTGGTAGTATGTAATTAATCATATTGAGTTTTACTACTTTTATTAACATTTTAAGCCACTTATCATTCAGCTATTGATATGATACATCCAAAGTATCACATAACGCAGGAAATCACCATCACAGTTGTATAATCTTTTGTGAGATAAGCAGTTATGTTATATCTGACGAAGAGTAAAGATTAGACACAAAAAATGTAGGTCAACGACTATCGTTGTCGAGAGGACTGAATCTTGGATGTTCGAATCATGAATGAGCTCAACATGTGTACAAATATGGATTCGATTTCTCTGTGCTTTATACAGCCATTTCTATTAAATAATATTAGATTGTGTAATCACGTGATCATGAGTACATTTGCCCTCGGTCTTCTCATATCCTTCTTCTGATAGGTCCTAATTGTTACTCCTACTCACTTCCTGTCTCGATTCACTTTTACCTACTTGTGATACGCATTTATATTTTGTCCATTCAGGTACGCCGAATCGCCCGTCTCTGTGTACATGTTTTTTTTTCTATACTGTGGAGCGTTACATACAGTAACTTTCTTCGGAGAGTGTGCTACCTCTTGATAACAGCATTCGTACTGATAATTCCCTTGATTGTAGGTGCGCAATAAAACTTGAAGCACATCTCGCTTTATGGCTTCTTACCCCCAAGCTTAGTGTAGTACCATTGCCTGGGTAGTTGCTTCACTTATCAGTTGCACTCTGTATGTAAGGTGAAACCTCGGCCCAGGTACTAGCTATGCTTTGGTGGGCCACTTCCTAGGTGCCTGCTTCCTTCCTCTTTCCCCAGAGAATATTTGATAAACTATATATCCGATGCATCTCCTAAATTATATTACTTCTCTTCTACTATACCTATAATATCGGTATACATGCCTCATAATAATATAATATTATACTACATTAGATGTTACGTTCCTCTCTATACATCACCTATATATCCAAAATCGACTATCATCATCTTATTAAGTTAGCTTAATATTCAATTACTATTAATTATTTATTATTTTTATAGTACGTGGTCAGATTCATATGTCTTTCGGTTAAGGTTTACGTACTGTAATTTTAGATTATCTGTCACTGTTTATCCGAGGCTCACTTGGAGTAATATGCAGTCTAATAACTTTTATTTGCCTACTCGACTTGCTAGGATCATAGTCTGTGTAAATTCTACTCCTCCTTTTTATCGGGTTTATACCTATATATATATAGGCCAGAACATTATCCTTTAATAAAACGATGTTTGAAGATGTAGGGAAATCTAACTACCCTTTATTAAGAGTATTTGTGAGATAGAAGGATTAATAGGGAGTAATGCTTTATGGGTATGACGAGTTTGACATTTTCACACCATCCTCTAGTGGAGGGAGATTAGCTGAACTTAGAGGATAGTCAGTTATAATATGCTATATAATTGATTCATGCATTATATACAGTTATATATTTTATTTTAAACTAAATAATGTCCTATATAAATACGATAATATCTGATTGTAAATTGACATGTCGGTAAAAAAAATTTCAGGGCAATGAATGAGGTGAAGCACATGCGTGTTCACAGGCAACAACAAAAAGGATATTTTTATTTTAGTGACACCAGATATTTTCCATCCATTGTTGAACTTATAAACTTTTATAGGCAATTTAAACTTTCTGAATGCTTTCAAGGGTAAGTGAGGGAACCATTTATTCTATATTCTTTAAATATGCATTTATATTAATAGTTTTGTATTTATAGTTCAGTTTATCTATATAGAGAATATTTTAGGCAAACATTTCCTATCAATACCTTTTCTGTTTAAGAAAAATTGTTTCTTCATTATTTGAGAGAGTTTTAATACTTAATAGTAAATGGTAAAAGTGCTCTTGTTTACTTATATATATATATATATATATATATATATATATATATATATATATATATATATATATATATATATATATATATATATATATATATATATATATATATATATATATATATATATATATATATATATATATATATATATATATATATATATATATATTCACACCACCCCAGTTGCTTGCTCTCTATAGGGGTGTTGTTCGACCCCCTGTATGGAGTATGCTTCACACATCTGGGGTGGTTCTACTCTTACAGCTCTCCTTGAGAAGGTGGAGTCTAGAGCTTTTCATCTCATTAACTCTCCTGGTCTTACTAACTCTCTCGAATCTCTCTCTACCTGTCTAATTGTACCGTCACTCTCCCTATACTATCGCTATTACAACGGACTCTGCTCTACTTAACTCTCTCGGTGCATACCTCTTCCATTGGGAAGGGCTCATGCGACACGCCTTTCTATACAATCTCATCCTTTCTCTGTCCAGCTCTCAGACCCCAGACTTAACCGGTATGCTCAGGCTTACATATACTCAATGGTAAAGTCTGGAACACCCACTTTTTCTGTTTTCCCAGCTTCCTTTGACTTATTTACTTTCAAATGTCTTTTATCGGGACATGTTGGCCTCCATCGACCAGGATAGAGTTTTCCAACTCTGGTGGAATTCTTTAGGCGTTCGGCCTTTTCCCACCGATATATATATATATATATATATATATATATATATATATATATATATATATATATATATATATATATATATATATATATATATATATATATATATATATATATATATATATATATATATATATATATATATATATATATATATATATATATATTATATATATATATATATATATATATATTTTAACATAGGCTTGATCGTACGTTGAAAAAGCCATTATATGATACAGCTACAGTCCTTTTCCCATATCAGGCCAATGGCCACAATCAGCTAAAATTACGTGAAGGTCAGAGAGTGATTGTTGTAAGCAGAGAAGGAGAAAGCATGGGATGGTGGAAAGGACGTATAGGAGACAAGGTAAGAGTTTGAATTCTATTTTGAATCCTATTTCTTTTAATATCTATATGAGTGCATTTTTTTTTGTATATATTTATTAGCTATTGAATAATAATTCCTTTCAGACTGGGTATTTTCCTAAAGAGTATGTGAGGGTGGACACCGATTCTGGCATCACGTGGTGAACTACGCCATAAGACCTAGTTAATTGAATATTTGGTTCCTTTAGTCGAAAAGATGTCTTGTAATCAGTATTATTAAGAAGTAACTTGAGTCTTGAAGAAGTTGTATTCTTCTTGCGACAATAACTTCTGTTCTTTCTTTCAATCGTACGTGACGAAAGAAAGTAAGAGAAGCGACGCTCATTTAGGCAAGGATGAAATTTTTGCCTTTTTGTATTGTGCATTATTATAACCATTGTGCATAAACGCTTTTGTATGAATCGAAAGCTTTGTTATGAAGTTGTGGAGTTAGTGTGAGGTTAGACAAACTTTTTTTTTTAATATAGAAAAGTGAAAAAAATAATTACATTGTTTACCTTTCTTTCGATTAATTTGAAAGAGCCAGTCGTGATATAGATGCCAAATTATAATAATTAGTGTACTTGCCATTATTTCTCATGTTTCAAAATACATCAGACAGAATTTCATTGATCTCGTTACTTCCGATATCAAATTCATTATATATATATATATATATATATATATATATATATATATATATATATATATATATATATATATATATATATATATATATATATATATATATATATATATATATATATATATATATATATATATATATATATATATATATATATATATATTTCGCTTTTCGCTCATCATAAACTTTTCAGTCAATTGTTTGTAAAGTTTATTTAATTTTCTCATACATAAATAACTGTGCCTAGTCTCAGAGTCTACAAAAATAAAATTGAATTCATCGATTTTGAGGGTTATCTAATTTGTGGAACGCAGACACATTTGTCCCGTTTGCTTCTCTCATGTTGTTATAAATGAGGACTCAATGGTTTTGTGCTTGTATAGAAGTATAGATTGGTCGTTCAGTGATAAGGTTTATTGAATGATTTTATCTTTTAAGATATATTAGCTGTTCATTAATTAAGATATTTTCTATGTTTCAAAAGTTTGTTTTTCACTTATTACAACTTTGGAAAAATGTTACACGTATAGATGTTATATATATATATATATATATATATATATATATATATATATATATATATATATATATATATATATATATATATATATATATATATATATTATATATATATATATATATATATATATATATATATATTATATATATTCCGTGTTTTATGTTAACAGAAAGCCACGTTTTGCACCCTGAAATCTCTTTATATATATATATATATATATATATATATATATATATAATATATATATATATATATATATATATATATATATATATATATATATATATATATATATATATATATATATATATATATATATATATATATATATATATATACGTTATTCATTCTTTTTCTTTATTTAGTCCTCTACTTTATCTCCAGTTAAGAACTACTCTCGTCTCATGCACCCATCTCTTCGGGGCATTTTCGTTAACGTGTTATTTTTAATCCCAACAAAATGCCTTATTAAGCACTTCTTGAACCATTCATTGCGGCATTTTTCTTTTCACCGAATTACCCATTTTCTAGTGTCACCTACATTACTTATCATTCTCTATTCCATATTAATTCGTTGTAACGTGAAATCGTTCTTATCTTTTAATTTCTACCACCAAATCGAAATTTATTTTAATCTTCCTTTTACTCTTCTTTAAAATAAAATGTATTTAAAAAAAAAAAAGGGAATTTTCCTCTTTGCTGAAGTTCCTAGTATTTAAAAATTGAACAATTGCTGATACCTTTCTCACACACACGTCTACATCTATAATACTATCCCATAACTACAATCTACGCAAAGTTTTTTTAATATATTTTTTGAATTAGGGATCTCAAATTCTTATCCTTCTTGCCTTACATAAGTCGTAAAAAAAATTTAATTTCAACTTTCATCATCTCTCAGACTCTCAAATTGTATCCATTTCACTCTCTTAATAGACAATGTATCATTCTTTCAGAGGTTCCCTCAGAAGTTCTTCCAACACGTATTTAGTTTTTTTCTTTTTTTTTTCTTTTTTGAAAGATAACAAGGGCCTAAATGAAATTGAGCAGGGAAATGCAAAGCATATTCCAAATCCAAATCACTGGTTTACACACCCCGATAAATATCTTTTTGAAATGTTGGTAGGTCCAAAAAAAGTGGATAAATAAAAGGAAATTTGTAGAATTTACAGTAGAGCACAAAATAATTAGCATAACTGTATAGTTTGAGTTCGGAGAACTGTGCAGAAAAAAGGATTAGACTGTCGAAAGATGTCACGTTAGTTCATCTCAAAGGATATGATTTGGAGCTAGTGTGTTCAGAAGAGCAAATACTAAACTCTTCTTGTAGCGTGAGTTTAAGGAGAGTTGTTATACAACAGTTCAAAAGCTAGAAAGGGAACGAGAAGCAAGTGAGATTGGGAAAGCTAATGGGGAGAGAATCCCAAGATTCAACCTTTCAAGACTTAACTATAGGATGAAACCACTCCAGATATGCCAAACACATATCTTTTGCCACAGATGAAAATACTAACAAAATGTCTTCTCTCTCTCGTTTCGAACTCATTCCTGCAGTGAGCTCCAACATCCTGAGCAATTTAAGCTGAAACGGAGTTTGCAATTCAAATTTTTTATTTTAATTTTTTTATTTTTTAATTTTTTTTATATTTTTTATTTTATATATATTATATATATATATATATATATATATATATATATATATATATATATATATATATATATATATATATATATATATATATATATATATATATATATATATATATATATATATATATATATATATATACCATTTTATTATTAGAAGACTTTATTTTTTATTTTCCAAACTAAGGTTTCCATCCATAATATATGATATTTTCAA
The DNA here is from genome assembly GCA_009176605.1 of Armadillidium nasatum. NCBI lineage: Eukaryota > Metazoa > Arthropoda > Malacostraca > Isopoda > Armadillidiidae > Armadillidium > Armadillidium nasatum. Next base: position 50,646 of record SEYY01023170.1, on the reverse strand, counting down.
ATGGTTTATTTAGGTGTACTGCTAACCTGGAATTCTTTATAATTTGACTTTAAAATCATGTGCATTTTTAAGCTGTAAGTTTAGCATTTTTTAGCTTGTATATAACTTCTATTATATATATATAATATATATATATATATATATATATATATATATATATATATATATATATATATATATATATATATATATATATATATATATATATATATATTATATATATATATATATATATTGAAATGGTTAAAATATTTGAGGAATAGCATCAAACACGATTTTAGTTCTAATGAGCGATGCATTTCATTTTTTCCAACATAAACGGTCCATGCAGATGATAATATTCCTTTACATTCTTTCTCTTTCCTCCCAAAATTAATGTTTCTCATATATTCAAAATCCAGCCCACTTGTAGAGTCAAATTTTTTTACCTTTCGATGTTAAAAATATAAGAACCAACCTAACTATTCCACGATTCTTATCACAGTATATATATATATATATATATATATATATATATATATATATATATATATATATATATATATATATATATATATATATATATATATATATATATATATATATATATATATATATATATATATATATATATATAACGTTAGATTGCATTTATTTATATACGAAGTTATAAGAATAACTCGACGTAACTTTAAGCCAAGAATTTTGAAATTAATTTTTTCCACTCATTTTCACTCAATAAAAAATTATTCTGAGTCAAAAAATTTTCCCATGGCACTTGATTGTGTTGGATAAGATAAAATGTTGAATGGTAGGATTAGTAATGGGAGTTGTTAAGTTTCACCTGAAAAAAAAAGTAACTCGATTGTAACGCTTTTTAACCCTGTCATCATAAAGGTAAGAAAGTAATGTGAAGATGTTATGTTTAAAATACAGTTTATAAGTTCAAGCGAACTGTTTTATTTTTAGGATTAACTAGTCAATTTATATTTAATGATTACCGTTTACAAAATCATTACTTGCAGCTTTTATCACTATTATTTTTTTTTCATTTAATAGTTTGTATAAATATAGCATTATGATTTCTTGCCATCCATTATTTTTATTAGTAGTTTTGTCTAAATCAGTGGTTTCAATATGGAGCTGCACACTTTCTCAAGGTTGTGTCGGTCAGTGATAGTGGGAATAAATAGGATTGAAGAAATTCAGTTATCATTAAAATACTTGCCAAAATAGTAAACTACTTAATCACTTCTTGACAAGTACTTGTATGGTAGATGGTTCTTTGTAATTTTAGATGTGAAATTAAGGTGCATCACCGACCCAAATGCTCTAGAGACCACTGGTATAAATCATAATACGTTTAAAAGTATGCCTTTTTAGCTTATTACAAACAGTTGATGTTTTTAAAATATAGCCAGTTAACACTATATATATATATATATATATATATATATATATATATATATATATATATATATATATATATATATATATATATATATATATATATATATATATATATATATATATATATATATATATATATATATATATATATATATATATATATATATATATATATAAGCTCAAACATAGTATGTGATCTTTTAAAGAAGTTTAGGGTGTCATGAAGTTTGGAGGAACTTAAACCAGTTTTAATATGGCATTTTTTGACTACGATAATAAAAGAATTGAAATAGTTTGAGCATGTCCATGTTATATATTACTCTATTACTTTTTTATATGTAAAATTTTTAAGGCTGATATATATATATATATATATATATATATATATATATATATATATATATATATATATATATATATATATATATATATATATATATATATATATATATATATATATATATATATATATATATATATATATATATATATATATATATATATATATATATATATATATATATATATATATATATATATTCCATTAAGACTGTTCCACGAAAATTTTATTCCGTTTCTATTTTCTACCTCGAAAGAATGAGCGAAATTTTTGACAATTACATTCCTTTTTCTTTTATTATTGGATGGCATGAATGATGAGAAAGTTTTTTAAATTGCTTTGGACGTACCCATGAAAGTAAATAAGGTGAATGTTTTTATCTTTAAAATATATTTTTATAATTGTATAACAATAATAAGATTTTAATAATAAATAATAAATTTTTTTTTTTACAAAATTCAAAATGCCAAAATATTTAATGTATATACTGTAATTACGGAAATAGAATTTTATTATTTAAAGCCTTTAATTTATAAACCTTTAGCGAAATCAGTGAAAAACTAACTACAAAAACACACCGAATAAATTAAAAAGAAATTAACATTTGATCTATAAATGTTTTAGAGAGACTCTGGAATGCATAAATTAAGTCTGGTAAAAAACAAAACAAATATTTAAAAACTTTTTGTAGTTTTTCTGAACCACTTTTTGGAAGCGTAACAAGCTGGATTGACGCATAATGGACAATTATTGAGAAACTGCTCTGAGCAAGTATGCCCCGATGTTAAATGCCGTTTGACTTCATCAACAAGGGCATCTATAAATAAGGGATGATCGTTTGGAGTTGGGCAACGTCCAATACGCTCGGCTCCGACCTATCAGTAAGAAAAATATTGCATCAAAATTTTAAAAAATCACTATACGAAAAATGTTCAATTAGTCATTTGATAATATTCATTTTGGTCAACAAAGTATTGCAAACTCTTTAACAAATACGGAACTAAGTAGTAGAAACCTTTTCTCCAAATTCTTTTATGTATTCAATGTCTAACTCGTGTAGAGTTTCTATATGTTCATTAACAAAAGCAATGGGAACAAGCATCAAATTTTTCCTTCCACGTTGAACGAGGCCTGTAAAATTTGATTTAAGAGTATCTTTATAGTGTACGTAAAGATGCGCTTAGGTATATATATATATATATATATATATATATATATATATATATATATATATATATATATATATATATATATATATATATATATATATATATATATATATATATATATATAAAAATTAAAACTTTTTCATACATAATAACTAATTAAAATTAAAAATATAAATTATATATTAATTAACTAAAATATATATACTATATATATATATATATATATATTATATATATATATATATATATATATATATATATATATATATATATAATATATATATATATATATATATATAAATATATATTATTATATATATATATATATATATATATATATATATATATATATATATATATATATATATATATATATATATATATATATATATATATATATATATATATATATATATATATGGGATGGGACGGATATTGAATTCACTAGAGATCCGAAAAACTTAAAATACCGGATATCCGGTTTTTACTATCCGGCTTGATACTCTTTTAAAATTCCCATTAATTGCTAATTATATATGCTATATATATATATATATATATATATATATATATATATATATATATATATATATATATATGCCACCCCTAAAAAAAAACTTGTTTAAAGATAACTATTCTTTGCACACATTTAATGTCATTCAATACTGTTTTAAGTTATCATGTTTTAAAGATTATATTCTCATAAAATTTTTGGCCATTGTCACTCTTGTGAGTCATATTCTGAAGACTGCCATGGCTCGACGGGACATGTCAGGTGGAACAGCGGCTATCTATCGCTGAATAAAAACTTTAACGGCGTCAACGGTTTGTCTAAGATGAATATACATTCGTGATTTAAGTGGCCCACAGAAAACAATCACAAGGAGTGAGGCCAAAGGGCCCCAACATAGACACACAACGAGATCAGCCAATCTGGAAACTTAAAAATTGCAATGATCTTTGAGCTGTATGTGCTGTAACAATACACTGCATTCCTCAAGCTCTCGATGTAAATGAGAGAGATTACAGTAACAGAAACACCATCCATTTAAAATATAATGGGTCATAATGCCAACGTCGGCAATAACGATCTACACATGTAGCATGCGAGAATTGTCTTCAGACCAGCTGCAAAACTTGTTTGCATGTTTACACAGCCAATTGAGTGAAAATAACCTTTCGTCATTGCACAAGATTGTAATAGTACATCTTTCTGAGCACTTAACTACGAATCCACAGTTTGGTACCCTGTCATTTTTTCATCCAACATAAGAAAACTACAAAAAAAAATAAAATAAATAAATAAAAATACTGCACTCCGAATCATAACAGGTTTCACTAAAATTACTTACACTAAGAAACAAAAATCGTCCACATTCAAGACCACTGAGGCATGATTGGCATCCAATTCCAATCCAGCACTTTAGAGACATCACACCCATACCACCAAAACTTATAGGACCACACAAGACACAGTCTAAAATCAACTCCCGCATCACCATCACCTATCCAATAACTATTCCACCAAGCAACCAATATATCACAAAACAAAGAATACACACAACCATTCAAAATTATCCAGAGAAGAGAACCTTGATTGGGTTTGGACGGTGTGATTTCATATTATATCAGGTTTATTAAAGGATTAAAGGTCATAAATTCTCCCTTTAAGATACTAAAGAGTTAGAATTAATAAACATATAGAGTTGAACAACTCATAAATTTAGAACAAGAATTAGTTTTAGGAAGAAATTGCCTATACATTTCCTATCGGTTAGCAAGGGGGCCTTTTATCTTATTATAGTGTCTGGGGGTCTGTGTCCCTGAGGGCTTAGTGATATAGTTTTCCTGGGGGCTGTAGTGGGAATTAGGTTATACTTGATTGTCCGGTAAGTGAGATGGTATAGGGTAGGCAGAAAGAAAAAGGAAGTCTGGACAACAACGTACAGGTAATAAAAAAAATAAATTTTTAACTCTGTATCACCCTAATTTTGTCAATCTGAATTTTGTACTTTTTTCAAATAGTAAAAAGGAGCAACTGTCACGCCCGAATATTGTTCCAATATTAATTGTAAATGTCTTTTTTAACTTCTTAAATTTGTTTCCTTTCAGTTTCTACTCTTTCTTTCTAGCTTGATGAATAATTTTAAGAATTTTATATACAATATGCAATATTCATTTTGTTTCAATAGAACATACCACTCTACCTAAGATAACTACATGACTTTCCACATAAAAATATTTTTTTATTACATTTAATAAAGAAATGCATAAAATAGGTACCTTTAATAGCATCATCCGTAGATGGCGAAAGCCACGGCAGTGGACCCACTTTGCTTTGCCATACCAAGCGATATGGATTAGGTAACTTAAGTTCCTTCATAACTAAATTTACAGTTGTTCCTACTTCAGCTGGATAGGGATCACCTTTCTCCACTTGCTGAAATTATTTTTTCCTTTCAGGTCAATAAAATATACTCGAAAATCTCATCTCTATGATAAAATTGTGACATTTAAAATCTATTTGAATTATAACAGAACTCGATGATTAAGACAGGCACCGAGGGCAAACGATAAAAAAAAAATTTTTTTGGGAAATATGGAAGTAATAAAATCTCAAACCTTAAGTGGAAGAGAGTGCGCGGAAAACAGAATTGTAACCTCCTTTCTTTTTTCCTCAGGAAATTTCTGCAATTCTTTTCTAATATTGTCTGCAAAACATTGGATAAGAAACGGATTTGAGCACCAGCGATCAATGACAGTCCATTTCATTTTCATTTCCCTTAAAATAAATAAAGAAATAAAATTAAAAAAAAATTTATTTAACATTTTACAATAAAGTGAGGCATAAAAGACCAAAAATACTAGTGAAGACCAAACATGTATAGATATAAGTAAGAAAAAGTACATTTTTATTGTCGAGATCTAAAATAATCATCCTAACCAATCTTTAAACTTCCCTTTTATATATATATATATATATATATATATATATATATATATATATATATATATATATATATATATATATATATATATATATATATAGATTGAAATTTTTTTTTTTTGTTAAAGAATAGATAGGCAAAAATTATGGGAACGAATTAATATTTTTATATATATATATATATATATATATATATATATATATATATATATATATATATATATATATATATATATATATATATATATATATATATATATATATATATATATATATATATATATATATATATATATATATATATATATATATATATATATATAAAGAGTATAGATAATTCGAGAAATTGAGTCAAATTAAAAGTCGACATGCCCAGATACGTACGGTGTTTCAAATTGTGGAAGTTAAAGTAAGTTGGAAAATAGATTAAAGGGAGTGTATTCGACTTCACCAGTGAAGTACATGTAAGATTGAGCATAATGGGGTTGGAGTTCAAATTGCAGGAATTTTCCTCAAAGGAGGAAGTAAAGACTGGAGAATTGAGAAGAGCAATGTCCATTGTTAACATTGTCAGCGAAAATATAAGGAGTGATGCAGCAACATTTCAACGGGTAGAGAGAGATTGGAGAGTTAGTGAAAGCCGGAAGAGCTGGCAAGAAAAAAAAAACCTAGACTCCACCTTATCTATGAGTACACTTTGTGAAATCACCCTAGCTGTGTGATACATACTCTATACATGGATAGAAAACTCTTATACAGAGCAAATTGGGATATTGAAAAGTTCTTAAGTCGTCCAAGAATATTCAACTTCTTAAAAGCTTCAGTGAGGAAGATAATATGATACTTTCATGAAAAATCGCGAGAAAGGAAACATTATAAACATTTACATCAGGAGGTATGCCTTGAAGCACTGAAAAAGGCCACGATTTCTTTGCCTCAGCTAGAGATAGGAGAAAGATCAGAGGTCAGTTGCTCCAAAGTGACCCTCTGAACATTCATTATTTTCTGCTGAAAGGGTCGTCTTTCAAACTGAAAGGAATAATGAAGGATTGAGTTGTCAGTATATACGGAAAACGTATATATATATATATATATATATATATATATATATATATATATATATATATATATATATATATATATATATATATATATATATATATATATATATATATATATATATATATATATATATATATATATATATATATATTCCATTATCAGTTAATAAAGACATCAGCAATTTGATTTTTGGTATATACCAATTCTATTTTTCTCCATCATTTCGTTTACGGTAGCAATATCAATTCCTAAATATCTACAAAACACATGTTGGATTTTACCGCTCTCTCGGAAGTCTTATTTCAATTGTAACATTGATATCAAAATTGTTTAAATCATTCAATTCCTTCCATATATTTTTAAAGTAAATAACATTTTTTTTTTTTTTTTTTTTTTTATTATAAATAAAAAGTTCACATCTCACGGGCATTCTCGCTTCCAGGAGAGGAACTTTTCTAGGTAGTATATACCTAGGATCCTGAAGTGGTATCGAACCGGCGCCCTCAAACACGTGAATTAATCACTCTACCATTTGAGCCACGGTAGACGGCAATTTAAGCTTAATGCTTCCACTTCAAGTGCGACTGCTTCAATTTTAGCAACTATAAATTACCCCAATAATAAATTGCTATTTCCATTATGAACTTTTAGGCTAATAACATATCTTATCTGAAAGCTTTATCTCCGACATTATTAAACGAAACATCAGCAAAAATTTTAACTTCGCTCCTACTATTTTCAACTTTTATTAAACGTCACTCTAATGTCCTTTTTATTCCATTAAATGATAGTTTTTCTTTCAATAAAATACAGTCGAATCGAATTTTTTCCTTTCTCCTAATTCTTGTAATATCAATTTAATGCTTTCACACCGAACCTTCATTGCATCTCTTAACTTTTATTTTGTCTTCTTAAGCTTACAAATGTTCTACTACAGCTAGATTCTACTGAGTGTTCCAAATAAACGGGTCATTCGATTTCCTTATCTTGAAGGCAAATTATTTTAATATCTAATTTTGTGCATTCCCAACCAAATAATTTATTAAAGCTAATATAAATTTTAGTATTTCTAGCAAGCATGTAGGGGATTCATTTAGATTATCTTCACTTTGTTGTTCAAATTCCCATGCCACCTATCATGTCTTAAATATGTTATTATGTAGTTCACAATATATCAGAGAGCTTAATTAAACAGGATATACACCCAGTGGATTTAAAAAAATTTTTCCCTTATTTCATTAAAAAAAAAACGCTAGAAAAATTAAAATAAACAATTATGAGCTTGAAAGTGAAATGAATATCAATGTTATAAGATCAGAACCTGATTATTGAGTGATAACTGTCCTTTTCAGTTTTACATGATCAAAAACGTTCTGAATACTCGATGTGTATGAAAAAAAAATAAGAACTTTTAGTGATTGGGTGCTTGCTGCTTGAAAAGAGCAGCAACAAAATCATGTTTATAATTTCACAACGAAAATAAAGGTTCCGTAGAGACAGAATTCTTTCTTCTTTATTAGCAATCTTGGGAACTCAGTTAGGCTGTGCCCCAAGCAAAAAAGTAATAGACTACATTTATTTCACAAATCTACATCTTTTGATAAGACTTTTTAAAAAAATCAAATAAAAACCAACAGCAGCCTATTAGCTGAAGCGCCCTACAGAACATGAAAAAAAAGAATAAGTATTTTCTTATTTTATTCCCATAAAAAGCTTTCTCAAAAAAGCAAAGCAACAAGAAATAAATATACATCCTAATCGTTGTTCCAATATCTCCAAAATTACTTTAAGGTAAAATAACATTGATACTCACCTATCCTTGTAAAATTTGTGTATTGCATTCATACTTGAACCAGTAGTGGAGCAACTGTATTGAGGATATTGCGAGAAGGCGATACAATGATCAACTCCATCTCTAAGTGGGCATAAATAAATATTTTAAGATCAAAGTCTAAACTTCCAAAATAATTCTACAAATAAATCTAATATGCAATGACAAGGAAAAGAAGTATAAGAATTAAGGTAATCTTCATAACTGAATCAAAAATTTGTAATTCAAATTGATGATATTTTATAAAAATAATAATAATAATATCCCTATTGTGGAGCTCAAAATTTATGCTTCCAATAATATATTTATTTTCTGTATTTATGTGATTTTCTTTCCAGTTAATCTGTAACAGCTGTTGTAAATGGTTACCAATCACCCTTTTTAAATCTATCAATAGTAATGTAACTTAAAGTTATGATTTACCCTCCTACTCTTTTTACTTCATTAATGACATAATGTTACTTTAACTTTATCATCTAACCATTTTCACGGCGAAGACTCCAACCATAATTTTTTATTCATTTAGAAAAGTATATCACACTAACTAACCTTTCATTTTTCTATTTTTAACTGGAGCTGAGAAAATTTCATTACTTCAAAACATTTCTTTCATCCATCTACACACAATTTTGCCTGGTATTTCCTCTTCTTGTGATCCTTCTTGAAAGGACACCATTATTTCTCTCACTAAAGTTTCTAAGAAGTTAGGAAAATGCATCACTTATCCGAGCTATTGCTCTTAATCAGTCTTCTTGAAAGAGTTGTGTTTACGGAAATTTTTTTATCAATTCTCTCTAATCCCTTTCAATCTGCTTAATTGTTGCACCATTTTCCAAGTACCCTCGCTATTACAAAGGACACTACTCTTCTCAACAATATGTCATTTATCTTCCTCTTTAAGGAATTCCATCACATCTCTGTCCAACATTCTGACCCTAAAATTACTAAGATTTTTAAAGTCTGAAGCAATATTCTTTCTTCTAATTCCTCCTCTGATTACACACCTTTAAAAGCCGTGTATCAAGCCAAGTCAGGACTTGATGTTGGCCCAAATTCCGCGTTTTTCCAATTTTGGTGGTGGGGTTTGCAAGCAATTTTTTTTTAAAGCTTAAAAAATCAAAACATAAACAAACTTACTCTTCCATCTTTGCTAAAGTATCTTCAGTTAAAGGTTGCGCATATCTGAAGCCAATATAATGTTTATGAGGAGCTGTTTCAGGACATTCTTTATCAAGTCTTTCAGTAAGAAGTCGTCCCTAGAAAAAATAAATTAAATAAAATTAGAAGACCTTACTGGATATTTTACTATCCAGCAGGATACTAGTTAACTCATCTGCAAGGTATTTAAAAATTTGTTTAACAAAATTCGTTCTACATTTTTCTTTAAAAATTTTCTTCAGATATATATATATATATATATATCGGTAGTATATATATATATATATATATATAGGTATATATATATATATATATATATATATATATATATATATATATATATATATATATATATAATATATATATATATATATATATATATATATATATATATATATATATATTAGGGATGGAGCGATACCCGGTATCGATACCGATATATTTTACCGATACCGATACCGATAAATTTATACCGATATCGGTATCGATATAAAATATTACTTGCCGATATCCGATACCGATATATCTCCATATATATATATATATATATATATATATATATATATATATATATATATATATATATATATATATATATATATATATATATATATATATATATATATATATATATATATATATATATATATTCTCGAATTTTAAATTAATTCTGTGATACCCTATATTTATTAAATTATGAGATTCTTTCGTTATCAAATTATAAAGCAATAATTTTTAGTTAGATATTTAGATACTTTATTTTAATATTTAATGTTTACATAAGTTAACTATTTCAATAATTATGGTCAAGTTCTGTAAAAAATCTCATGAAATTTCTTTAAAACTATTTTGAAAGAGAGTATTTTGTGTCATTTAAAACTTGGCAGTTCGCTCAGCTCAGCTACTAGCTAAAGTTTTAATCAAATGAAACTAAACTTATCAAAACCTTTAAAGACAAGGTCAAAATATCAATTTGAAGCTCTGTGAACTTTTTATTTCCTTGTCAAGGAAGTGGAAAAAGAAATTTATTAACTTTCTATACAAAATGCTTTCTTAAGTTTATGAAGCGGGATTCAAAACAATTTACTGAAAAACAATCTCTCCAATTCATTTCACAAGTACTCATTAAAAACAAAGTCTTTACAAACTTGTACATAATAAAAAGAAGCTTCAAAGTAGTATTAAAAATGTTTATAACACGGTTAATTCATATTTTATTTAGAGTTAATTTTTTTTATTATTATTATAAAAGGAGAATATTTTTGTAAGTTGTCTATATTATTTTTATATTAACCCATTTCTTTATTCATTTATCTTTTCTTGAGTTTAAATTTATTATTAATCTCCATTTTTATTTATTTTTTCTTTATGGAATTTTTTTTTACATATACGAAAAAGGAAATTTGCTTCATTTCAATCCTCCAATTTCCTACGACAGAGGTAACACTGTCGCCGACGCTGCTCCAACTCAACAGGCGAGTAAACTAACAAACAGCCAAAATGTTAGAGCCTTGACATCTCATTTAGAAAACAAGTATTCTTTGTATGCAAACAAGTAGCAAAGATAAGATTACTTTTCTTAAATCGGAGATTTTTTTTTATTTGCATTTGTTAAACAAAGAACTTTATACAATTATTCTATGATTCTTCTTCTTAGACATCTGGTATCCTTATTTTACATTTAAATTTAAAAATTTAATTACAAAATTATTAGAAACTCTTATAACTACCTTATTCTTATAAACTACCTGCTATTACTATAAAATATATGAAAGATTCAAATCTTATACTACAGGTATTATGAAATAATTAACCATATCCAGATGGATATGATGCATGGTATGCCCCTACACCAAAAAGAATTATTTCAATGAAAAATATTTTTTTTATTAGTAATAGGAAAAAAAATATGCCAATTAAGAAACTTGAAAAAATGAAATTCATAACAAATAAATTAAAATATAAATAAAACCCCAAACAGTCTCAAGAAATATTTTGCGATTCTTTTTAAATATAAATTAAAAAGAAATGTTTTAGAAATGGCAAAGTCATACTACTAAAATAGTTTAAAAAACAAAGGATTTTTAAATATTCATTAAATATTTATAATGAAGGCAAATGCGAATTAACAAAAATATTTGTTTCATTACATTTTAACACAAATAAATACAGTTTAATATTTATACTACAAAATCAATCTGAAAATTATGATTTATAACTTTTTATATGGAAAATAAAAATGTTAATTTTATACACTTTTGAGCCTTTAAATTTCAGTTATTAACTACACGGCTACTTTTAAAAAGCTACTTTAGTATAATAACGTGTGTGTGTGGGTGTGGGTGTCATTTTCTTAAATTTAAATAATCATGTTATACTTACTTGCAAATCTGTCCATTTATATATTGGGGAACCTCCTCCTATTTCCTGATATTTCTCCTGAATACTCGGTGTTCTTCGTTTTGCAATCCATGGGCCAAGTATGCTATATATATATATATATATATATATATATATATATATATATATATATATATATATATATATATATATATATATATATATATATATATATATATATATATATATATATATATATATATATATATATATATATATATATATATATATATATATACTTTTTTCATTAAACATCAATGTTTAAAGTTTGCTATAGGGGAATTAAACTTTGACGTTTAATGAAAAGAATTTAGTCTGCGAGAGTGTTTAGCAGACTGTAACTAACATTTACCTTACACACACACACACACACATATATATATATATATATATATATATATATATATATATATATATATATATATATATATATATATATATATATATATATATATATATATATATATATATATATATATATATATATATATATATATATATATATATATTAGGGATGGAACGAATATCAAAATTTTTAATCATTACCAATAACAAGACTTTCAACTTGACCGATACCGATACTGATACAATTTTGAACTATATATATATATATATATATATATATATATATATATATATATATATATATATATATATATATATATATATATATATATATATATATATATATATATATATATATATATATATATATATATATATATATATATTATATATCCGATCCCAGTAAGGCTCCATGGGCCTGTCAATGGGGCAAGCACTCATCTCAATCTAGATCTGTTGTAAATAATTCTATCATCCCCCCAACTATTCCAACATAGGCAACTGATGTCGCCTCTGTGAATCTCCAACTGACTCGATCCATCTCTAGTAGCTCTCCTCTCCGGCATCCTCCACACGTGTCCCAACCATCTCAGTCTTGCTGCATCTATCTTTTGAATAATTGGTCCAAACCTTAAAATTCCTCTAATTCTTTCCCTTCTTATCCTCTGCCTTCTGGTCCTTCCCACCATCAACCTTCACTCCTACATCCATTCTTTTGTCGGTCAAGATGGATACAGTGCCCTTACCACTCTTCCATATTTCTCCATCATGTTGGTGATTTCCAGCGTGCTTCCTCATTCCCTTGTGAATACTCCCCCCAAATACTCACATCTCTCTACCACCCTAACTTCCTTGCTATCCACCTTCAGGACAAGTTCCTCTCCCTCCTCCTCCCTACTAACTATTAACAGTTCTGTCTTTTCCATATTCATGCTCAACCCCGCCTCTTTTAGCTTTTCAGCAAAACTTCTTTTCACCTCTGTTGACTTCGATCTATCTTGGCTATATATATATATATATATATATATATATATATATATATATATATATATATATATATATATATATATATATATATATATATATATATATATATATATATATATATATATATATATATATATATATATATATATATATATATATATATATATATATATATATTAAGCTGGGTTGAAAAGATACAAAAGTTGTAGTGCAGATTTGAAACAACTTTATTTTGGTGCTCACTTCAGATACAAACTGAAATGTGTTAAAAGTAAGTTCTTCAAGATTTGTTTTCATACCCCAACTTTACCTTGAATCTTCTTATTTAAAAACAAAAATATATATATAGCCAGATATACAGTATAGCTTAAATATCCTTACATTCTTACATGCTAAACAACCTGCATAGTACAAAATCTCATAGAAAATCAGATTTTGTCTGTACTGAAGGTATTTCGATTCGAGAATGTTTGGTTTGTAGTATTGCACCATGTCGAGAAGTATGACCAATGACCCTACTAGAAACAGCGGAAACATCTTTGACATTTCTTTCAACATCGACCGAATGACACGGATACTTTGGTAGGAGAATTTGTTGATTACTAACCAAAATATCATCACTAATATCATCAAGAAGAGGTGGGGGGGTGATAGGAGTACTCCCCCAGTCTATCATTTCCATGTAGGAAGTGGCGTTGAGATTGACGTTTAGCTGCCTTTTATCAAAGCAGCGAACTTGCACATTGGTGGAGGATATTTTCTTTCTTGCTTGAAGAATTTGTTGACATGAAAATCTTCTTATTGTTTCCCGTTCATCTGCAACACCAGCTAGCAACAAGTTTTCTGGATGACAAAAATAGGAGTTGTTTAGGAGCACTGGAGAAATGATGTTCTGATCCTCAGGAGAAAGTTTTTGATATTGTGATACCATAAAGTGAAAATTCTTTGCACCATCTTGACAGAAGGGATGGGAGCGGATATAGAACCATATGGGGGCATAGAAGTTCAGTACGAATCGTACCAAACGCCTCAGATCATCAGATGCGGATTCTGTTGAAACGTACAATCGAAGCAGTCTGTTAGCTTTAGTTAGCCACCTTGCATGGCTTAAGGCACCCGGCTGTGCAGTTTTCAAATACCGCATATTATTATGATCTGCATTTTGTACCCCTTGCTGAATTAATAAACAGATTTTTAGTAAATACAGCTGGTCAGAACTTAGATCTTTCGTAACTGTTTCAGGAACATCAACTACAGAGCCTGGAATTGGTTGAAAATTAATGATGGGTTTGGTCTGAGGATCAAATGAGAGCAGTTTGGTTATAGGTCCTTCATGTGATGATGGGCCAGTTGTCTTCCCATCAACAACACTAAATAACTTCCTGAGTGGCAGTTCATTAAAATGCAACATGCATATGAGCCATTGAAGTGGTCTTTTAAGATGTAACTCCAACAGTGTGATTATTCCATTCTTGTTACCCGTATTCACAGGAGTTCCATCGCAAATCACTGCTCTTAAAGTCTCTGTAGATCTTGTTCGTTCAATAATACCCAGAATTTCATTAAATACATCTGGAGATCTTCCTGAGTTAGGACTAACGTGATCGATGTAACATGCATCTGGAAATGACACTAGCACGTAATGTTCTTCTCTAACTTTTCTACGCACACCTCCAGTATCGACAAGTGTTTCATCTATTTTTCCATCGAAACCAATGCAGACCATACCTCTGTGTTGCAGCAAATGCTTCTCTGACTGTTTGTCTCTCCAGTATTTTCTTTGGCGTTGTAACTTACTTGGATCAACAACGTTTTTTGGTGACACAAGTCCGAGGTCCTTGAGGGCAGCATTAACTATGAGACATGCATCTCTATTGCTCACATTTGTCCTCTCTAATGCTTTACACAACTCAGGATACTGGTTTCTATTTTGAGGGTGACATTCTTCCATTTCTTCTGATTCTAAGGAAAATGATTCTTCTAGCACATCACTCTCACTGCCTGATAATTCAACTGAACTTACACATTTTTGCGTATCTTTGTGTCTCATCTTACTTTCAAATGTCAACCGTTTCCTTTTCCTTTCCTGAAGTTTCATGTTTTTCTCTGTTCTTTCCTTGTCCACATTTCCTATTATCATGCGTCTTGAAGTGTTTTGATCAAGCCAAAATTGCCATTCCAATACAGGGATTTTCTTTTCATTGGGACATTGACATTGATTACGTTCAACTATACCATTATGAACACACTTGCACGCGCTAATGTCGAAGAGACAAGAAAATGATTTTATTTTATCTTGATATTTTTGAGAAGATTGTTTATTTCTTGAATATTTCATCAAATCATTGACATTCACTATTAGTCTCTTCACTTTCACTATAACACTTTCAAATTCTATTGTTGGAATGCCTGCTTTATTGTATATGCCTTTAACTTCTGTTGCCACTAACTTTGCTAGATGAGTAACACTGGCATCTTTGTTGACTACTTGATGGAACTTGTAGGCTCTAAAAACATCCTCAGCCAGTGGTAGCTGATTTTCGACAAGTGGTTGTGGATAACCGAATATTGCATGCCTGTCTTTATGCCTTGTTGCACATGCCATGATACGTCTTGCAATAATAGTAATAAACACTGCACCCACAGGACTTATCTCAAACGTCGAATAGTCTGGATCTGAAATGAGACAAAAATAGCTCTCAATTAGTATTAAAACCAAATTTTGAAGAACAAAGCATATAAAATTCATAACTTAAGAACTTGAAATATACAAAGATTGGACTATTATCTAAAAGTTTTAGACACGGAATTTTGATATTTTAAGTTTTGTGCTCAGCGTTGTCAAATTTCCAAACCCATTTTTTTTTAATTTTAAAATGAAAAATTGCGGTAATTTTTTTTTCTATTCAAGCGAAGTGAGTGAAATTTTCAGAGCTTATGTAGTCGGGGGAGATGCATATTTCTTACTTAGATAACTTCTTTGTATTTTTTATTAGTTTTGGATTTTTTCTTGAACCAAATTTAAAAACAAAAAAATTTTGGGAAATTTTTTAAAAAATTTTCTTTAGAGTATACAAAAAAATTATCTAAGTAAAAAAGATGCATCTTGCCAAACTATATAAGCCTTGAAAATTTGATGTTGATAAGATGAGTAGAAAAAAAAATATATCAAAATATATCAGCCCCAAGCAAAAATAGCCGAAATACCCAAAAATTGGTGCCGGCCCTTAAAAAAAATTAAAGTTGGGCCCCCTAAACATTGAGTAAATGCAAAATGATTTTTTGTCCCACTACAGGGAAGCCAAGGAGCACCAATTTGACCATGTTTGGTTATCCCACAAAAATTCAACCCAGCTATAATATATATATATATATATATATATATATATATATATATATATATATATATATATATATATATATATATATATATATATATATATATATATATATATATATATATATATATATATATATATATATATATATATATATATATATATATATATATATATTGTCTCCTCTGGTGGGTAAGACCAGAGGCCTACTAATTTCCAACAGAGCTGGAGCAATACCGGAACCTAATCGTTAAACGACGACATGCCCTGATACACGGAACTTGAAAGTGTGCAAGTCCAAAGAAGTTGGGAAAACAGATAAAGGGAGTTTGCTCCAGTTGGGAAAACAGATAAAGGGAGTTTGCTCCAGACTTTATCAGTAGACTACATATAAGATTAGGCATAGAGGTTAAGTCCGAGACAGAGAAAGGCGTGTTGCACGAGTTCTTTTCAATGGAGGAGAAATTCAACGAGAAAGTTCAGAAGAGCAGTGTCTATTGTACTAGTGGTAGAATAGAGTGAGTGAAGCAACAGTTCGACTGGCAGAAAGAGATTGGAGAGAATCGGTGAGAGCGCAAGAGTTGTTAAGACGAAAATCCATAAACTCCACCTTCTCAAGGAGAGCTGCGTGAGTGGAACCACCCCAAATGTGAGGCGTACTTCATACATCGAGAACAACACCCCTATAAAGAGAAAGCAACTGGATTGGCGTAAAAAAATCACGAAGGCGAAACAGAACAACCAACCTCTTAGAAACTTGTTTAGAAAGAGAAGTAATATGATTTTTCCAAGAAAATCATGAGAGAAAGAAACACCGAGAATATTAAAGACAGATGAAGGCTTGTGTTGTGTTTTTGAAGATGTAATAGTTGTGTGGAAGATTGTGTTGAATAGTGATATGAAGGAACTGAGTTTTTGAGGCATTGAAAACAAATATATATATGTTTTCTCTGCCTCAATTTGAAATAAGAGAAAGATCAGAGATAAGTTGCTCCAAAGCCAATATTCTAGCATCAATTAACTGTTGCTGGAAGGGGTGTCTTTCAAACTGAAAGGAGTAATGAAGGGTGGAGTCATCAGCATAGGAGTGGATAGGTAAAGAATAGAGAGAAGATCATTAATGAAAAGTGAAAAGTGTTGGGGAGGACAGAATACTGTGGAACATCACTATTAATATATTTAAAGGATGAACGGTGGCCGTCTACAACAGCAGTTATAGAACGACCAGAAAGAAAATCAGAGAGAACACCACAAAAGGGATAGATTCAGAAAGAGGAAAGTTTAGAAATCAAAGCTTTGTGCCAGACTCTATCAAAAGCTTTCGGAATGTCCAGTGCAACAGCAAAAGGTTCATCGAAATGCCGTAGAGCGGCGGAAGACCAAGAGTCAGAAAGAAGGGAAAGAAAATTACCAGTAGAGCGTTTATTACGAAAGTCATGATGGCGATCAGAGATAATATTTAAAGAATTGAGGTTTCCAAATCTTCCTGTTAAGAGTAGATTAAAAACTTTAGAAAGAATGGAGGTTAAAGAAATGGCACGGTAGTTGGAGGGTTAAAAGGGGGTCCCCCCCTACTTTGGCACAGGCTGAATTAGCGCATGTTTTCAGCAAGAAGATAAGGTTGAAGTAGAGAGACAAAGACAAAAAAGTTTACCAAGGCAGGGTGCAAGCTCAGAAATACAAGTTTTGAGAACCACAAGAGGGATATCATCAGGACCATACGTCTTCTTAGTGTTAAGATCTGAGAGAGCAGAAATGAGATCTTTAGTAGAAATTACAATTGGAGGCATAAATGAGTTGAAGGAGGAGGAATAGCTCTGGAATCGTCTAAGGCTGAATTAGTGGTAAAAGTTTGAGCGAAGAGTTCGGCTTTAGAAGGCAAAATGGCAGGTGTGCCGTCAAAAGATACTAGAGTAGGGGAAGAGGAAGATGCAAAGTTAGAGTTTACTTTTTTTTTTTTTTTTTGCAAAATGCCAGAAAGGGCATGAAGAACCAGAAAGATTACTGCATTTTCATGAAGAAAAAGAGTTTTTTTGGTGCTGCGGAGGATAGATTTTGCACGATTCCAGAATGAAATATAAGTTGAATGAGTTTCTGGAGTTTGAAGACGACGGTAATCCTTGAAGGAAGCATCCCTGTGGCAAATAGCAAGAGAAAAAGCAGAGTTAAACCAAGGCTTAGTAGAAAGGAAAGAATATGGAATGTACGCCTCCATGCCAGGGAGAACCACTTCAGCAATGCTCTCGGCACGCTCCGAGGAACCAATCACATGGAAGCAATAATATATACTGTGCATATAAAAAAAAAAAAATGCATATAATCATTAATTTAAGTGAATGTTGACTATTCTTCTCCTTCCTTATAATTAAATCTAATTTTCTTAACCTAACATTTCAGTGCTTTTGACCTCTTTACAAATTTTAAGCAACCCCGGCAGTGGCCCCGTCCCCGGCAAAATTCCAGCCCTGATCAGTCTCTATGCCTTATATAATTGGAGTAACTGTTTAGAAGAACAAAAATTCCTGCAATATGAACAGAACTCCCAGCTCTTTTAGAACCCACCTTAGAAACTTTTGTGATAGGATTTTTCCATGATAATTTATTGTTTATGCTCAGACCAAGAATATTTATGTTGTTCACAGGTGAGATGGGAGAACAATTGAAGGAGATAGGGCAGTTGAGAGGTGTTTTTGAGAGAGAGATGTGAAGGTAAGTTTTCAAGGAGTTGAATTTCACAAGGTTGTGGTGGCCCAACCATGAAATCCCATCCATATCAGCAAGATTGGAATCAGAAAGTTGAAGATGAGAAGCAACTCTAGAAGCAAAAGAGAGAGCAGATTTGAAATGAGTAGAAGAATGGAGAGTTGATTCATCAGTTTAAGAGTGAAAAGAGTTAAAAGTACAGCTGAGGCCACTGATGAAAATTAAAAAAAAGTAGGAGATAGAACAGAATTCTGAGGAACACCACAATATATATATATATATATATATATATATATATATATATATATATATATATATATATATATATATATATATATATATATATATATATATATATATATATATATATATATATATATATAACTGCTCGGGGAATCGAACCTGGGCCCAAAAGATTATACATATTAATTCCATGGATAATAGTGGATATTTAATATATATATATATATATATATATATATATATATATATATATATATATATATATATATATATATATATATATATATATATATATATATATATATATATATATATATATATATATATATATATATATATATATATATATCAGTTACCATCTTAATATGTTAGTAATGGATTAAATTAGGGATTAAAATAAAAATATACTATTTAAAAATACAAACCAAATGGTATGAAGGAAGTGGCCTGAAAATTAGTGGAAAAACAGTTTTGTGCATTTTAAAAAAGTACTTTTAGTGGAAAGCAACATATCAATGTTCTGGAAATAAAAGTGGTAGGAAGCGGTGACAAAATATTATGTATTATTAATAAAAAAATTACATAATTTAATTAATTAGATAAATAAACAATTAAGTATAACAAGTTGATCTTTGCTATACAAATATATTTGACCAAAATCAGAACTGTATTTGCAGAGATATAGAATATAAGCCGAAAAAAGTAATTAATGGTTAATTAGTAATTAATTGAAAATTTGAAAAATCAAGAAAAGCAATGGGATCTCTGTCATACAGAATATCCACTGTACAAGTTTCATGGTATTCAAAACTCTACAGTCAAAGAAATGTAACATTAAAAAAAAAAATGTAAGCCAATGGGATTAAGTACTTAAAAAAATCTGGTATTGGTATCAGTCATTTTTTCCCAGAATCCTAATACCTGAAAGTTCGATACTGATACTTCACTCCAACCCTAGATAGGAGTAAACCGTGGGAGGTTTTGAGAGACTATGAAATTGAGAAGGTAAGTACTGGAGGGTATTAGAGCATTTTATAGAAATAGTAGAGCATGTGTGAGAGTAAATAGAATGGAGACAAAGTTTTTTTTATGTGAATAATGGACTGAGGCAAGGTTGTGTAATTTATTTATTGACAAAGTGGTGAGAAAAATGAAAAGGGTGGGTAGAGAGGTGTGAATAACAGAACAAAGGGGTGTGTGGGATGCGAATGTGCTGTTGTATGTGGATGATGAACTTTTGGCAGGGAATCAAGGAAGTTTGAAGGTACTGGTGAAAGTTTATATAACAATGTGATGAGTTGAGCTTAAGAGTAAATGTGGGTAAATGTGGATGAAAAATGGGGTGGGGTGGGAGGGGAGGGGTATAGTTGGGGGAGATAAAATACAAATTACAGTGGGAGGGAAAGATTGGAGTAGGTTAATTCATTTAAATATCTGGAGGTGAATTTTTGGGGAGGAGGATAGTAGTGGTTATGTTGGGAGCAAAGTATGGAGGTTGAATGCAAGGGAGAAAAAAAGGTTAAAGCTGGGAGGGTATATAGTTGAAAGAGGGTAGGAGTGACTGAAAAAGATTAGTGAAGGGGAGAATTTATGTGGCCTGTAGTAGACAATACTCCACAATTATGGTAAAGGACATGAGAAAAAAAATAATATATATATATATATATATATATATATATATATATATATATATATATATATATATATATATATATATATATATATATATATATATATATATATATATATATATATATATATATATATATATATATATATATATATATATATATTTTTTTTTTTTTTTTTTTTTTTTTTTAAATAGAATATAAAAGCATGTTTTAACAAGGTTTCCTTCAGTATAAATTACCAAAAAAATTTTTTTTACAATGTATAAGGAATGAAAGAAATACCTGCAAAAAATATTGTACCTGATATATTAAATTAATAAAGATAATTACTTTTGACAAGGAAGTTGAATAATATCTCTGTCACTAAATAGTCTAAGAAGAAAATCATGAACTTCATCTGTGTTTCTCGGTCCTCCCATATTTAACATCAAAATTCCAGTTTTGGTAGATTTTTTTCTAATACTATGTAAGGCATTTTCTCTTAATAATGGAAGAGGTTTACATACAACTACATTTCTAAATATATTCATATCTGTAAAACTGATGATATATATATATATATATATATATATATATATATATATATATATATATATATATATATATATATATATATATATATATATATATATATATATATATATATATATATATATATGGCTCAGACAGTAGAGTGATTGACTTAGATGCTTGAGGGCGCCGGTTGGTAATCCTAGGTATATACTACCTAGAAAAGTTCCTCTCCTAGAATAGGGTAATGCCCGTGAGATGTGAACTATATATATATATATATATATATATATATATATATATATATATATATATATATATATATATATATATATATATATATATATATATATATATATATATATATATATATATAGGGACCGACCGGGGTTGGAATTTGGCCGGGGCCGGGGTTTCCTAAAATTTGTAAAGAGGTCAAAAGCACTGAAATTTAAGGTTAAGGAAATTAGATATATGGTTTATTTAATTGTAAGGAAGGAGTAGAATAGCCAACATTCACTTAAATTAATGATTATATGCATTTTCTCCAAAAAAAAAAATCAAAAAATTACAGTTTTGTATAGTTAAAGTTTAAAAAAAGTACAAAAATTTAAAAAAAAAATATTCTAATTCATAATAGTGATTCAACAGGTTTACTTAAGTAAGACCCTAAGGTAAAGTTTGAAAAAATGTAAGATATAAAATTATCAATTTAACCTGTATTTATACATATCATTGTTATTTTATTGCCATGTATCAAACTTGTATCATTTTGCTGCATTATTTAAAAATTATTATTTTGTTTATACTTTCAGTCAATATGGCTAAAAGATCAGCTTCTGCAGTATTTGAATACTTTACAATGTTTCAGGATAGGCTCGAAATAGCTAAATGTTAACATCTGCAGTCAGAAAATTAGAAGAGAACCTCCGGTGCTACAAGTAAAAAAATTTCAACCAAATCTTTTTGGAGTATCTAAAATCAAAACACAAAGATGAACATTCACTAGCAGAAAAGGAGCTGTCAAAAGAAACAGAAAAGAAAAAAAATCTTAATTTTCTTATATTTTGTTTGAATTTTTTTTTTATTATTA
>SEYY01023170.1:22500-25000 GCA_009176605.1 Armadillidium nasatum | reverse complement strand
AGCAACCCGTAAGTATGTAGGTATTTTCAGCAACCTTGTCTCGTACGAAAAAATCCACTTCCATGAACGCTACAATTACCATATATATATATATATATATATATATATATATATATATATATATATATATATATATATATATATATATATATATATATATATATATATATATATATATATATATATATATATATATATGGTAAATGTGTGTTTTGCAATGTTCATTCTTATTTCCTCGTATATCGAAACTATGAAGACGAATTCATATTAAAAAAAATTTTTTATGTTAATTGTGCAACGGAAAACGATTTTGTAAACTGAAAACACCAAAACAAAATTAATTAACAAAGAGTAATAATTGCCACAATTTAAAAACACGACGTGTTACTCTAAATAGTGTAATATCATTTGTCTTTGCACTGCTCATAGACTTTGTAGTTAAAGTCTATGGCACTGCTAGATAGGGATGCCACGGGGATGCAGAAAGAGTACAAATATATATCGATATCGATATTTTGACGATAAATCGATTTTATCATCAGTATCGAATAATCGATATATTGTTTTACTTTAAACTTATTTGTCATTATTTTTTAATTAACCGATAATATCGAGGTCAATTTGATATTTTTTAAAAATATCGATGATCGTTATATCGATATTTTTTTAAATATTGGCAGATTTCTGGATCATTGTCGGAGGGATTCGTTAGAAAATTTATAGCTATTTCGGAGCGAAAAAAAAGATTAAAAATTTTTTTTACTTAATATATATATAACTCAAACAGTAGAGTGACTGACTTACGTGTTAGGATGCCGATATTGAAAAAAATATCGATATATCGATAATTTTTAGAAATATCAAATTGACATCGATATTATCATAGTATATAGATAAAGTCTATGGATATACCACACAAGTCTCCCCATGGTCCCTAAGGGCAGAAGACCATAAATCTGTGAGATAGGAAAGTATATCACCAGTAGACCTCGAACGCCGGAAGACATACTAATGATCAAAAAAGAAGGGAATGGGATTCCAGATGATCTAAGAAGTGAGAGTTGAGAAGGGTTTCAAATTTCTTAAACAGAATACAAGTGAGAGCTATAGGGCGATAGTTGGAAGGATCAGAGTGGCTGCCTTTTTTTCGGAATAGGCTGGACTAATGCGCGCTTTCAACATTGAGGGAAAGTACTAGTATTGAGACTTAGAGAGAAAAGTTGAACGAGGGATGGAGCTAGCTCAGAGGCACACTCCCTTAAAACTCGGGGAGGAATGCCATCTGGGCCGCTTGCCTTCTTAACGTTCATAGACTTCCTAAGCCCATGCACCTGGTCAAATGTAATCACAGGCAAAGGCATGGGGCATCTGAGAGGATAAGAAGTAGGAGGAGGATTGCCTGAATCGTCCAGGGTTAATTAAATTAGAAGAGAACAGGAGGCCGAAGAGATTAGCCATTTCAGTTGGAGTGTTAGCAACAGAACCACCAGAGCGAATAAAAGGAGGAAAGGAAGATTTATAGAAATTGTTCGAGATATTTTTGGTAAGAGGTCAGAAAGATTTTTCAGTAGGAGAATTTAGGAGCTCGATCAGCACATCTTCGTCTGGTGAAGGTCAGCTTACTCGTCGAAGAATATCCCTGCAACGATTCCGATCTACGATTCCGATCTGAATGAAAATTAGCGAGAGTGATAGGAGAAAAAGAATTTTTCCACTCTCGATACCGAATGTCTCTAGCCTGAATGGCACGAGAACAAGCGCGATCGAACCATGAATTTTGAGGAGAGAAACGTAGTTGAAGAAGGAATGAGCCTGCTCATACCGTCAACGATTACTGCCCCCACCTTATCGTCAGAGACCGAAGCGTCTTCAGAGGCAGAGCAGTCCCTCCTGGAATAGTTTGCCTAGAAGAAACGCAAAGCCCCCCCAGTCTATTGCTTTTCCTCCATGAAAATAAAAAAATTAAAAAAAATAAAAAATTTAGCAAAAATTGAGAAAAATTTTCAATTCCTACGGAAGTCGACCCTCATATGACACTAAACGCCTTGAAAAAATGAGTTCTCTCTCTCTCTCTCTTTATATATATATATATATATATATATATATATATATATATATATATATATATATATATATATATATATATATATATATATATATATATATATATATATATATATATATATACGGGGGAGGGAAGTAGCGCTCCCGAGGCGATGAGATTACCCCCCATTGGGTATATGGGATGCTAAGGGTATTCCCATCTCATCCCGGTGCCCAATGGTTCGTTCCATTTCGCGCTCACCTTCTACTAAATCAGAGTAAACTCTCCTTCGCACACACAGAACATTAATACAGACACCCTTTAAAAGAAAATTTAAAAAAAAACTAAATGATGGCCTCGAGAAAAGTAGCCTCGGAGAAGCCGCAGGGGGCGGCTTCCAAATATAGCCCCCCATCCACCCCTTCCCCCATTACCACTTGGGAGTTGGTGGCCTCC
>SEYY01023170.1:15000-17500 GCA_009176605.1 Armadillidium nasatum | reverse complement strand
TGGCACAAAGCTTTAATCTCTAAACTTCCTCTTTCGGTATATTTATATCTCTGTGACCTTTTTTCTTATTTCCTTTTTGGTTGTTTGAAAGCAACTGCTTTAGACGACCTCCGTTCTTCCTTTAAATCTATAGATAGTTATCTTCCTCATGGTTCTCTTATATTCCTCTCATTTTGATGAAAGTCTCATCCAACTCAGTTAACAGATTCTTGGTGGGTAGCTTTGGAGCAACTAATCTTTGATCCTTCTTGAATTATATATCGGAGAACGCAAAACATAGCTGTTCTCAAGGCCTCAAAAGCTCAGTTCCTTCATATTTCGACTATCCATACAACTATAACATCTTCATAAACACAACTCAAACTTTCGATTGGCATTTAACATTCTTGGTGTTTCTTTTCTCGTGATCTTTCTTAGAAGAATCACATTATCTCACTTTCTAAAGTTCCTTCTAAGAGGTTGGATGTTCTGAATCGCTTCCAAAATTTCTTCACACCACCCTAGCTGCTTTTTAAAATACTTTTTATTTGGTATGCAGCACTAATGGGTAGCTTTTTAATGAAATTTGTAAGACTTTTAGGAAATTAACAAAACAAAAAAAAAAAGTTAAGAAATTTTCTCTCTCAGATCTGCTTAGATTTAATAAAATATGAGTTGAGAGATAACTTATGCTGATTTACTAATAGATTTGATTTTCACTGTACATGATCTCTATCTATCTCATAGAGCCAAGTCCCCCGATCCCCATCATCCCTTTGAGGAGAAATTTGATTTATGAATATAAACCCTCTTACCTCAGGCAATCCATATAAACTCCCCATTTTAATCTTCCTGTTTTATTAATAAGTGATCTAAACATAGCTCTCACTCCAAGTACTTAGCTGACATATCCATTACCGGATCAATATTGTGGCAAGACTTGCTGAAAATATCCTCCGTAACTATTGGATACATCTCTCCAAAAGGTCAGAAAGGACAGCTTTTATTTATAAAAATTTAATTTGTAATTAATAAAATAGAATGAAAGGAAAAAATAGGAAGAGTTTGTATAACCCCCATTAAACTCTCTGACCCCAGACTCAACTGCTAAGCTCACCCCAACATGTAAGATTACTGGTAAAAACACCCATTATTATACTTTCTCATCTGCCTTTGATTTGCACACTTTCAAAATTGTGAGTAGGGACATGTCGACCTTTAGTTTGGCCCTTCCTAACTGGTGGAAATTGGTAGGCCTCCTGGCTTTGCCTACCATATATATATATATATATATATATATATATATATATATATATATATATATATATATATATATATATATATATATATATATATATATATATATATATATATATATATATATATATATATATTATATATATAATCATCACCGCTAATTGGTAGAGTCCTATTCAAGGAGGGAATGCTAAAGCAAAAAAATGAAACAACTCTACAAGTCCCACCAACGCCAATTTCGTAGGTGAGCATAGACGTGGGCTTTAAAGTAATTGAGATTAAATTCGGCAGGAAACACAGAAGAAGGGAGAAAATCCCACAAAAACAGAGGCGGCGGGATAGGAGGTATCACAGCGGGGAAGCCTGGAGCAGCCCATGTCCAAACAAAATTTATGTGCAGACAATGCACCCCTTGTGCTACGAGGCCACCGTAAAGGCGGAGGTATACGAGTGGACAGTTCAATCGAGCATTTACCGCTATGGTATCTTTAAAAAAGAGAAGGCACCAACGTCACGGCGCAAAGGCAAAGGGTCAAGTGAATTAGAAAGAGCGAACAATTTATGTCTTTTAGTCTTTGACTCAACTCTATCCAAAAACGGGTGAAACCTGAACCACTCCAGATATGAGAGCAACAGTCTTTTGGCTTATTTGGAATTTGTATTTGTAGTGTTGGAGGTTTGGGTGATGGCCGCATCTTAGCTTGGCTAATGTTGCTTGTGTAGGGATGGGGAAAGTGTCGATTGTTTTTGCGATATTGGAATTTTTGTGTTGAGAATGTTGTTGGGTGCGCTGTCTTAGATAGTATCTGTAAGGATGGTGTGGATATGTCTGGTGTGTGAGACATTGTTAGGGGGAGGGATTATTCTTAGGATAAGTTTATAGAAAAGTGAGGGAGATGATGGAGGTCGTTTCAGTCTGTGTCTATTTGGATTTGAGAGGGTAGGATGGCAAGGGTGATGGGGCAATAGTGTTTTGGAGTAGAATTGTGTGCCTATCATTTCTAAGTGAGAGGTTATAGGAAATATTTTGGTTTCATCGTGTAGGTGTTGTTGTGAGGTAGTTGAGGTGCTCCAGTTATTATTCTGAGGACTTTAACTATGTGATTTGTAGTTTGTTTATGTTTTGTTTGGAAATTAAAGGGTGCCATAAGGGGGCTGAGTAGTTGAGGACTGGGCGCATGAATTGTTTATATGTTGTGATGGCTGTGTTGACGATTGTGTATGTTTGCAATGGCTATGATTTTTAGTGCGTTTAATTTTCGGT
>SEYY01023170.1:0-7500 GCA_009176605.1 Armadillidium nasatum | reverse complement strand
TATATATATATATATATATATATATATATATATATATATAATAAAACACTTGAAGATATACAATAGGATATGGAGATTACAGGAGATAAGGTGATGATCGGGGGCTTAACGAAGATTTTTACAGTATAATGAGGAATATAAGAAGTTAAAATATATGTAATATGTTAAGTTCATCACCAAGGTGGTCTGATTCTCGTAGGGAGTTGCGCCATGTGCTCATTATAGAGAAGTGGTAAGGTAGTTCACCAGCTGTAGTTTGAGAAAGGAGAGGTAGAGAATGTGAACTATCGAAATATATATATTTTTTTTTTTGAAATTTAGGTAGTAGAAGACTTTAGGATTAGTAAGGTGGGCAACAACGGCAGCCAAAATGGGATTTCGGCCATTGGCTTCCAATTTCAAAGAAAGTGTGATGTTGCAGACATCACGCCCTTTTGTGGGGTTATTTGGCAAGCCGCTAGTCTATGCTTTATCATGACTCCTTAGGAAGGGTTCAAGGCCACCTCATGGTGAAAAGTACTCCCCTAATAAGGTTGGTGGTGCAGCCCAGCACCCCATTTATATTTCAATCTCTTTCTTGACCCGTTTTGAGCATGCACCTTTGTTCATCCTTCTTCTCTTATGTAGGGCTCAAAGGGGAGGGGGTAGGGGGAGGGAGGAATAGTACCTCATAAAGTTGATTTTTATTATCAATACTCAATTGAGACCTTCACTGCCCCTTCCTGACGGGTTTTGGAAGACAGATCTTCCTTTTTTCGTGTTTCTGAATGTCAGAGACTTTTTTTGTTCTCTTCTGGAAGGTTTAAGTGACGCACATGGAGGCATGAGACGTTGTAGCTCCTGTCGTTTTTGAATGATGGGAGGCAGAAAGTATTAAATGCTAAGACAAAGATTTTGTTAGAGAAGACATACGTAATTTCGAGTCAATACCTATTGCCTAAAGCTTTAAATCCTTTCATCAACAGTAACATTATATAAAATGACTACCAGTACCGTTTCAAATCGAAATAATTACAATAAAACGTCAAAAATTTTAACCGCAGATAGGCTCGAACTCGCGACCATAGAATTTATAGGCAATTTACTTCTGCTCTTACCGTGATTCTTTTGCTGAGGTACAAGACATCGAAAGCGTTCGATAGAGACTGGCACAAATCATCACCATATTGACCACAAAGACTTCTTTGTGTTTGAGAAAAATTATTCTTTTAAGAGAAAGTATACCGATTTTTAGAATTATTATTTTCTTTTATTCTTATAAAATGTGATTTTATTTTCAGTTAAAAATTAGCATTGAAAGTACATTAACATATGTCCATGATCCACATACACACACATAAACCAGCATACAAACAAGTTAAAAGTACATTTCACATAAATAAATATACGAACATATAAAAACACTTGACCAAGGAAGATGCGTATGTATAGAACAAAACAGAGATACACGTTGTTCGTACACATGCACGAACATATTACACATACACACACACCACAAAACACTTGACCAAGGAAGATGCGTATGTATAGAACAAAACAGTAAATATATATAACACACATACCTAAAGATACACGATAATATTAAAAACAAAAAAAAAATTAAATAAAAAAATAAAAAAAATAAAAAAAAATAAATAAAAAAAAAATTAAATTTAAAAATAAAAATTGAAAATTTATAAAATAAAACAAAATTAAAAATTCATCATATATGTGAAGTGTGTGAAGAAAGAATGTTTAATCGCATAAGGGCTTAACCTTATTCTTGTTTAAACCTGTAACCCACCCAACAGCTCTACAGCTCAGCCACAACCGCACCGCCACACCCGCACCTGTAACCGTACCACATTCTCACCAACACCCGCAACCGCACCCACTGGGTTTGCCTGTTCATACTTTATGAAATATACGATTCCATAAAATATGTAATTTGTTGAATATATCATCCCGAAAATTGTTATAATTACTAATTCTTTTACCATCTTTATTATTATTATTATTATTATTATTATTATTATTATTATTATTATTATTATTATTATTATTATTATTATTATTATTATTATTATTATTATTATTATTATTATTATTAGATAGAGATATCACTACACTAAATTCTAAAGTAAACAATGTGCTAAAAACATGAAAACATGGATAGAGGCAAACAAACTCTCCTTAAATTTTGTTGCGATTTACTTTTAAAGAAATCGTGAAGACTTAATTTTAACAGTATTGTGACTGTTTGTCCTATTTTAAAGCAACTTAAACCAAACTAAGATATAGTCTAAAGAAAAGGGTAATTAAATTCAATAAAAAATCTAATGTTACTCACCGAAAATTAAAATGAGCTTCTGAAGCCAAACTTAAACTAACTTTCAGGATTTCCTAAAGATTCGATTAGGATTCTTCGCCTTAACGTTAAAGGCTATATTTAAATTTGTGGGTATTTAATAGACAAATGGGACCTTTCAAACAGAACAATTGCCATTCAAATACCAGGGCTATAAATCCTAACTCAAGTTACAAATTAGAACCTTTATACTGTTAAAATCAATTTGTAAAGTCAATTTTAAACCTAATAGAATGCCTAACAGGTCTACTCTTTAGCTAATAATTAAAATCAAACTAAGCAAATTTATAAAAGAGCAGACTGTCAAAGTCAAAGTTCTAAAATAGTTACAGGAGCTTAAACTCAGAGTCCTAATATCTAAAAAAAAAACAATCAATGTTCAAGGAAAGGTTATTAATTAGTTAATACATTACGTTCTGGAAGATTTCTCATCGATGTGGGTGATATAATTTTTTATAACAAACTTACATTTTAATCTTATAACCGACGTGGTAAGTTAAAGCCAAGGAAGCGAGTGCCCTAACATGCCAAAAGATAGCAACAACGTTTTTAGTGTTGCCATTCAAATATGGGTATCTAGCTTTAGGGCGTATTTTGATACTTTAAAACTCATAGTTAGATTTTTACTAAGAAGCAAATGTAAAAACCAAAAACAGTTTTGTCTTCTAAAGCAAAATGTAAGGGTTTTCCAATAATTTAAATAAAAACATTATCTGGTACTAACAAATAAAAAAAAGTCTGCTTCGATTGGAATAAACACACTTTCAAAGACCATATCAAGAGTCTTGTCAGCATGCTATCTTATGCAAACATGCATTCCTAAAAATTAAAGATTCTGTTCCAAAATATATTTTAATTAATACCTGTATAACCTTAGTTCTCGTCCGAACATGACAATGGAACTCCCACACTTTTCAAAGCTACGTCTTTATGCTCGGGTAAAGAAAGAGGATAATAATACTGAATCCTGGATGGTCTTGAACTCTTCCCAAGAGGTCATAAAAGAGAATGGGCTAGCCAAATAACTTTACAATAGAGTGTGTGTGAGGTCCGCAACATCGCGATTTCTTGAAATTGGCAGTCAATGCCCGACATGTCATTTTGGCAGCCAAAAGTATACCCTTATTACTTTAAGGTTAGTCTGTAGAATTAGGTCGTAAATAGACAGTAGATATTTAGTTGCAGACTGGAAAAGGGCTTAAGTCATAGAGCAGAGAAGTCGGAAGAATCCAAATTACAAATTCGAGAACAAACATCTTTGCGTATGTATGCACAACAACCTCGAAGTGCTTAGACAGCTCAGTTTCGGTTAAGAATAAGTAAAGAGGCACAGAAGAAAAATATCCATCGAAAAATGCATATTAGAATAGAGATTACGGATGCTGCAAAGGCTAATAAAATAAGAGACTTTATCCTACGGAAAGACAACAGAGTTTTGTGTGCATTAATCCCATCATCAGAGGTCGTCGAATCCAGGTTATGAAAGGAGGAATTGGTGAGAGGTTCTCTTTTGAAGCTGCCATTTTTGGTTTCGAGGCACCGCTTGACTGAGATTGTGTGACGGTGCAGTTAGTGCATGGTGTGTGTAATAACAGGAATGCCTACTGGAAAAGCCAATAAACATCTTGGTGTAGTGTAAGTGTGGGAATAGCATGAACTATATATATAATATATATATATATATATATATATATATATATATATATATATATATATATATATATATATATATATATATATATATATATATATATATATATATATATATATAATTTTTAACAGGAATATATCAGCGAAGTCTGCAGTGAAATGCTTTCAAAAAATCAGTCCCCATGGCAAGTAAAACTTATTGAAGGATTTGCTGAAAATGGAACTCGTGTAACTTGGATTGTATTCAGATTACACCATTTACTTTCTTCTCAAATTAATCTACCTGATTTTTCATTATCTTTGCCTAATCCTTGGGATACAGTAAACACAACGAAAGTGTATAATATTCTTGAAGCTCCGAACGCAACAAAAAAGTTATTAACGCATGTTAAGGATTATATTTTTAATTTCTTCAGATACTTCTTCAAGAAATTAAAAGTGATTCTGGTTTTAATAAGAGAACACTTAATATGTTTTCATTTGAATACCTTAAGAGGGTGTACTCGTAAATGGATTTTAAAGCCCAAATATTTTTCTCGATTTTCTTTATCAGATTTTAAATCAATTGTTCAGGTTATGAAACCTGAAAAACCTCTGATTCATTTGATACTGAAAAATGCTTCTACCTTCAATGGTATTTGCTTGCGATCTATTGTACATGTTTACATGAGAAGTAAATATATATTGTCAACGTTAGCAAATTTTAATTTTGAGGAAAGATGCAAAATTTTCAGAAATAATTCTACCTTTTGCATGGTACAAAACGCAATAATAGAATTATTTTGGATGCTTAGAGCTGTACTCTCTCTCCCAAGATTAATATTAGAAGAAATTTATGAATCGAAAGATACATCCCCGATAAATACCTGTAAAAGAAAAAACTTTCAAAAATGGAAAAGATTAATAGTGTCATGGAGTGAAGATACTCCTATGGATGGAGCAAAAGGAATTCAAGGATCCTCGGATACCACCTGCCAGGGCTGTAAGGAGTACGCACGAGACAGAGGTTCCTGAGACTCCTTGAATTCCTTTTGCTCCATCCATAGGAGTATCTTCACTCCATGACACTATTAATCTTTTCCATTTTTGAAAGTTTTTTCTTTTACAAGTATTTATCGGGGATGTATCTTTCGATTCATAAATTTCTTCTAATATTAATCTTGGGAGAGAGAGTACAGCTCTAAGCATCCAAAATAATTCTATTATTGCGTTTTGTACCATGCAAAAGGTAGAATTATTTCTGAAAATTTTGCATCTTTCCTCAAAATTAAAATTTGCTAACGTTGACAATATATATTTACTTCTCATGTAAACATGTACAATAGATCGCAAGCAAATACCAGTGAAGGTAGAAGCATTTTTCAGTATCAAATGAATCAGAGGTTTTTCAGGTTTCATAACCTGAACAATTGATTTAAAATCTGATAAAGAAAATCGAGAAAAATATTTGGGCTTTAAAATCCATTTACGAGTACACCCTCTTAAGGTATTCAAATGAAAACATATTAAGTGTTCTCTTATTAAAACCAGAATCACTTTTAATTTCTTGAAGAAGTATCTGAAGAAATTAAAAATATAATCCTTAACATGCGTTAATAACTTTTTTGTTGCGTTCGGAGCTTCAAGAATGTTATACACTTTCGTTGTGTTAACTGTATCCCAAGGATTAGGCAAAGATAATGAAAAATCAGGTAGATTAATTTGAGAAGAAAGTAAATGGTGTAATCTGAATACAATCCAAGTTACACGAGTTCCATTTTCAGCAAATCCTTCAATAAGTTTTACTTGCCATGGGGACTGATTTTTTGAAAGCATTTCACTGCAGACTTCGCTGATATATTCCTGTTAAAAATTATATATATATTATATATATATTATATATATTATATATATATATATATATATATATATATATATATATATATATAATATATATATATATATATACATATATTGTTAATTGTTATATTTTGTGCTACGGAGATTGGGGTAGTTCTCACAGTTTGGTTCTGTATTATTAGGTTGGTTAGAAGTTGATTCGCACTTCCGTTTATGACTTCAAAGATGTAGCTTCTTACAGATTCTAGTATAGATATCCTAATGTTTCAGTATAGATAAATCTTTGAAATGTGGGGTTGTATGTTCACGAGACTAGTAAAGGTATTTTAAAATATATTTTGGAACAGAATCTTTAATTTTTAGGAATGCATGTTTGCAAAAGATAGCATGCTGACAAGACTCTTGATATGGTCTTTGAAAGTGTGTTTATAATCGAAGCAGACTTTTTTTTATTTGTTAGTACCAGATAATGTTTTATTTAAATTATTGGAAAACCCTTACATTTTGCTTTAGAAGACAAAACTGATTTTGGTTTTTACATTTGCTTCTTAGTAAAAATCTAACTATGAGTTTTAAAGTATCAAAATACGCCCTAAAGCTAGATACCCATATTTGAATGGCGACACTAAAAACGTTGTTGCTATCTTTTGGCATGTTAGGGAACTCGCTTCCTTGGCTTTAACTTCGTCGGTTATAAGATTAAAATGTAAGTTTGTTATAAAAAATTATATCACCCACATCGATGAGAAATCTTCCAGAACGTAATGTATAACTAATTAATAACTTTCTTGAATATTACTATTTTTTTTTTTTTTTTGGATATTAGGACTCTGAGTTTAAGCTCCTGTAACTATTTTAGAACTTGACTTTGACAGTCTGCTCTTTTATAAATTTGCTTAGTTTGATTTTAATTATTAGCTAAGAGTAGACCTGTTAGGCATTCATTGGTTTAATATTTGACTTTAAAAATTGATTTTACAGTAAAAGGTTCTAATTTGTAGCGAGTTAGATTTGGCCAGGTATTTGAATGAAAATTGTTCTGTTGAAAGGTCCATTTGTTATTAATACCCCAAATTTAATATAGCTTTAACGTTAAGGCGAAGAATCCTAATCGAATCTTTAGGAAATCCTGAAAGTTAGTTTAAGTTTGGTTTCAGAAGCTCATTTTAATTTTCGGTGGGTTAACATTAGTTTTTTATTGAATTTAATTACCCTTTCCTTTAGCTATATCTTAGTTTGGTTTAAGTTGCTTTAAAATAGGACAAACAGTCACAATACTGTTAAAATTAAGTCTTCACGATTTCTTTAAAAGTAAATCGCAACAAAATTTAAGGAGAGTTTGTTTGCCTCTATCCATGTTTTCATGTTTTTAGCACATTGTTTACTTTAGAATTTAGTGTAGTGATATCTCTATCTAAATAATAATAATAATAATATAATAATAATAATAAAATATAATAAATAATAAATAATAATAATAATAAAGATGGTAAAAGAATTAGTAATTATAACAATTTGCGGGATGATATATTCAACAAATTACATATTTTATGGAATCGTATATTTCATAAGGTATGAACAGGCAAACCCAGTGGGTGCGGTTGCGGGTGCTGGTGCTGATGCAGGTGCTGGTGAGAATGTGGTACGGTTACAGGTGCGGGTGT